>VZUA01102034.1:27224-46643 GCA_013401035.1 Horornis vulcanius
TAGCATTTGAATGTGCATAAAGTATGTTATATGGCAGGATTATCTTTCTCTCAATTTCTTAAATTATTCCTTTTATCTGGGTAATAAAGAGGTAGCCACTTGTCTATCTACATTTATACAAGATACCACAGCAACAAAAATCCTTCACATTGCTTCCTCTTTTTTTATATTATCATTAATCTGCTAATTAAGAACAGCTGTGGTGATGGTCTCTGTGTGTTGGTTCCCATCAATATGAGTTACACAAAGGCCAGTAACTCATTCATCATAAGGAAATGACTGCAGCTTTGAGCAGGCATTCATCATATTAGGGCTAAAAGNCAGAGTGGAATTCTCTATGTAGCCATTATTTTTAGTATCTCCATTTGAGTTTACTAATAGAAAGCAGTAAGAAAAAATGATTTTTTTGTTCCCTGAGCCATTTTGCTGCTTGGACAACTTTGATTCTTTACTGGATGTCTATTGTTCAATTTCAGATTATACCTTCAGTGTTGAAGATGTGAAACACAGAAACCTGTTTCAAGATTGATTTGGCTTTAGTGGTTTTAACACCAGCAAGATTTAATTTTCCTATTATATACTTTATGTAGTGGTATTCCTTTCTCTCCAGTTTACCAGATCTCACCCCTCTTAGTCAACTGAAACTCTCCCTCTTCCCCATTATTAAAAAAAAAAAAGGGTTTCGGAGAGGGCAACTTTTGTTCTATTTTTGGTAATATATCAGGTAGGTTTATGTTTTGAAATAATGTAAATATGTTAAATAATCTGTTTTTCAGTCCTGCATATAACCTTGAGACAGCACTGAAAACTTATGAAACTCTTTTAACTTCTAGGTCATGTTCCTGTATTTGGAAAATAAAAATGTCACTAATTATCAAATGGACAGAATTTATGGAGAAAAGTACAGCGACGAAGAATGAAAAAAGTTAGAAACTGAGATCAACATTGATTTGTTCATTACCATCAAATGGGGTTTTTTTTTGTTTGTTCATTTCTTTGGTCATCTGTCTGCTTGGACAACACTGCTGGCTGGCAAAAGTAGGAAGCAGAAACAACTGTCACCAATTTGTTCTTTGAAGACATTAATCTGATGATCTCCTCCCAGCACTGCTGTTGTCCTATTTTTTAAATTCTGAAGGTATGTAAGAGGCCAATCTGAATCCTTTTCTTTTGCTCCGATGAAATTCACCACTAGCACTAGTCATGAAGAGTGATAGATGGGAGGAATTGGAAGCAGTGAAGTAGGTGAAACTTTTAGGAGGGAAAGAAAAGATGGCCTAAACTTTATTTTCATCTACTTTCCTGGTGCTACATTCAGAAGCCTTTTTGACAGAAATTGGTTATCCCAGATTTATTAAAATAGAATAGAATAGAATGCAATTCTATGTAGAATACAATTTTTCATGTTTTTAGTAATAAAAACCAATAGAAAGTTTTATATCATTCCTTGCTTATTGAGAACTTCCCACAGTGTTTCTACATCTCATTTTCCATAGAATTATTTGACTGTGTGTTGCATAATCAGTACTCTTCAAAATACTTGGAAATGAACATTTCCACAAATGTGTTCCTTAAATGTTCTGTTGCCATATGTAATTTTATTCTGATTATCTCAACTGCTGTAAGAAAAGGATTCATATTGAAAGGCACATTAAAAACTCTGAAATATTTCATTACTGCTTTGCTAATTGTGAAATATTCAATTCTGGGAGTATAATGTTGTTGAACAAGAGGTAGGTGTTCTACTCCAAAAATGCTAACTTCACAATAGTAGATTTTTGCGTGGTTACAATTAATACTAAGAGACTATACAGAAGATGTAAATTCAAGTTTTCATTATGGTTGGAAGATTGTGTCAAAAGTCACCTGTGACCCAAGTTCCATAGATATAAGTGAGAAAACTTATTACAAAATCAACTTCCAGGATTGGGAAAATTATAAGGTGCACATCAGTAAAATATGGATTCTGTGTGGAGAGTGCAGGTTAGGTCCTTCTCCATTTTCATTGATTTTTAAATTTGTAGCTGTAGTCACCTGCTCAGTGTGAAGAAGAAATCTTTGTAATGTAACTGGAACCAGTGCTTTCTTTTATGGCCTGTTAGTTCTATTGGCCCTCCCTGTGACTGTTTATAAAGCAAAACATTATTATTATTATTGTACAATAACAATATTATACAATATTGGGTAAGTCCCAAGAAAGGCAATCTGTCATTGCTAATGAAACCTGCTAATGGTAATGTCTTTGGTGATGTCTCATTGTCATTCACTGATATGAGAAAAAAGAGGTTGTCTATTGACTTAGATATTTATTGTTGTTCCAATGTAACTTGGAACTTTGTCAGTCAACATTCTCTGAAAGAAAGTATTTATTCTGATGAACCTGTATTTTCAATGAGTTTTACTTTTCCTGTTTGTGTTTGCAAATAGCAGATGGATTTAGGTCTTCTCAGTACTTCATCTACTGAAGTGATGTCTTGCTCTTGGTTATTTTTAATTCTTTCCTTTGATACAAAGATAGAGAATACTTTCATCTCTTTGTGTGTAAGATCACAAACATATTTAATGAGGATACAACAAAGTCCCAGCTATGATTAAAAAGTGTCCCATGTCATCAAACTGTCTTGTCCCCACATGATTTCCAGGTTATTGTAAATATACATAACAACTTCAGCTATATTGGTGAAGCAGGAAATATGTATCATCATTCTGATTAATCAAATTATAAGCATAGTACACTTCAACACTCATTGACTCTAAATATTATTTAAATCATATTTAAGTTTGAAGAGTTCAGAGTACTTTTAAATTGCTACAAAAGTTTCATTTGTTGACATGTTCCAGTGCTTCAGTATTTCTTGGTGGAAAATGATAGATTTTGGACCCCAGTCATAGAAAAGAGAATACTTCCTTGTATATCAATAACATTGTTTTAAAACATAGACAGCCTTGCAAAAGGCAATACCATCTCCTAGCATAGAATGCTTTTCAATGCTCATTCTTGTAATCCCATAGAATTTGTAATTAAAATAAAAGTCTGTTTTGTAATTTAAAAAATATTAGAGTTGAAAGAGAGGATAAAAAGACCATATCCAGACACCATTGAAGCTAATATTTTCAATCTAATTGATTTTAGTCAGATCTACTAAAGCTCAAGAAAATTTTTAAAATGACAAAATATTACTACTTTGTCTGAAGAACTGAAAAAAGTCACCCTGAAAGCAATATCATAGAGAAGGAAGGAAGGAAGGAAGGAAGGAAGGAAGGAAGGAAGGAGAGAGAAAAATTTAAAGCTGTCCTGGGTCTGGCTGGGATGGAATGAGCTTTTGTCTCAACAGCCCATATGGTGCTGTGCTCCACACTTGTGGCTAAAACACTGCTGATAACACAACAGTGTTTAACATGTGCTGAGCAGTGCTTCCACAGCATCAAGGCTATCTCTCCAAACCTCTCCTTTTCCCAGTAGGCTGGGGGTGGGCAGGAGATTTGGAGGACAGAGAGCTGGGACATCTGACCAACTGAACAAAGGAATATCCAGTATCTTATGACTCCAAACGCATCAGCTAGAGATGGGAGAAATGAGAAGGAGGTGGGGGCATTAATACCTAAGGAATTTGTCTTCCCAAACAACCTGTATGTGTGCTGAGGACCTGCTTTCCAAGTGTAGTGGATGCCTGTGGTACCTCCGTACCCCAGGGTGCTTCAGGAGAGGCGGCACTGAACAGGGTGAGACATGCCCCCTGATGAGTCTGCGGGGCCCGGTTATCGAAGGCTTCGGCACAGGGACAGATGGAACAGCAGAGCCGGGTCTTGGGGGTTGAACAGAGGTGTTTATTCAATGCAGGGCGGATGGCCAAGACCCCCTCTCCATGTGAAGAGGGCTTTTATGCACACAGAAAGCGGAAGGGGATGGGATCAGGGTGACTTATCCAATGATGGCACAGCATGAGAGGGCATTAGGGGAAGTAAAGTGGGTATGGCTAATAACTTGGGCAAGGGAAGGATTGCAACACCTGGGTCGGACCAAATACTGGCAAGAAAACAGGGGGGTGTTGGGTTAAACTATACAATGAAAATATGGATATAGAATGACCTAAAAGGCACACTGCAACATCCAAGAAGTGTCTGGACATCTGCCTGGTGATGGGAAGTAGTGAATTAATTTCTCTTTGTGCTTTTCATCCACATGCAGCTTTTGCTGCATCTCAACCCACTAGCTTTCCCATCTTATCCCCCTGCCCTGATGAGAAGGAGGAGTGAAAGACCAACTAAGTGGGAGTCTGGCAACCAGACAAGATCAACCCACCACAAGAGCACATATCTTATTTTTAAGTTTTTGAGTTGCTTTGGTTTTGTTTTTTGTTTTTTTTTTCACAGGGATAATGAAATCAGTAAAGGACATTTGTGGGATATGTATGTGGTTTGGATTTGTGAGTTTAAATAGACTGAACTGGATTTCAAGTTGCATCTTTTATTTCTTGAAAATCAAAGCTATTATACCTTGTAGAGACATCTCTAATGCTTTTAATTTAAGGACTGTCTGCTCCAGGTCACAAAAGAAACTGTGATTTACAAGGTTAACTGACTAATTGGCTTGCTTCAGACAGGAATGTCGATCCTCATTTTGCTTCTAAAGACATTAGGTGATATGCTAAGATACTTAATTCAGATTGACAAAATTTCTCATATATTCAATGAAGTCTCCAAAGTGGCATATTGTCTGTCTTCATTTCTCACCCTTTGCATTTGGATTATGCAACATGGGGAGTGGACATTGTCAATCTATTAGTATTTTCTGCAGGTGCTTCTCTTTCCCTTTCCTGTGCTCAGTGTCCCACTATTTCTTTTTCTTTTCTTCCTCTTTCAGAAGAGAGTAGTGAGAAGGAATTATTTATGAGTTCCCATATGTAATAGCAAAGTTGGTCCATCATAATCAAAATAAAAAAATAAAACCACATTACATACATTCTAAGATTCTCTGATTCTGAGATTCTTCTAGTCAGTTGCATTCAAATCATGAAGTGCATCCTCATTCATAGACTGAAAATGAATCAGAGTCTAGAAGTTTGTTCCTTACTGTATTTTTTTTGTGAACTTAAAAGAAAATTATCACCTGTCGCTGAAGATTTAGGTTAACTGTCAGACTCAAAAAACAGTCACTGAAGCAAGGCTGACAGTTCCATGTAAAATATTTTAATTAAGGCACAAGTGTCCTTTTCCTAGATCTGTAAAATAAATAGCTTTTTAAAGAATCACTTTTACAAGAGCATATTTAAGATAAATGGAGGGAAGTAAACTTTGACCTTTTTCAATAACGGAACTGTGTTGTCATGCAAGAACAGAAGAGCAGACTTATTCTGCTTCGGAGAAGTCGAAAATCCAAATACTGTGAAATAAAGAAAAAACATTTTGAAGCACACAGAATTATATACTTACTGAAATTTTTATGCATTTTCAGTTTTAAAGTAAGAGTATTATTAAAGTTGTGTGGCTTTTCTTCTAAAATATAATATTGTGATATTACAGTTTTCACTTAATTAGTTCAGTGATATATGAATCCACCAGCAGCAAACTCATTTGCATCCCAAATTTTTGGGAAAAGGTCATGCATTTCTGTCACATGTCATCAGGAAATAGTTTTTTTGCTTTTGAGAAAATGCTGCATGAATCAAAGTCACCTGGACCTCTAAGAGGTAGCTGTGGTATAATAAGTTTTTGTGAGAAGACCAAAGGTCTTCCATCAACATGTTTCACCTCACTCAGTCACTTTCTAAAAACCTCAAACAAATACAGCAAGTGTTAATCTACCATAATAATAAAAAAAATCCACAGAGTCAACACCACTTTTGTTAAGTCATTTTTATATGATATCATGTCAAGGTTTTAGATTCTAATGACTGCAGTCCTGAAGATCAAACACTGTTGTGTTTTCTTAGAAGAGAAATTATGATATTTTGTTTTGTCCTTGGTTTTATTTCCTTAAGTTACATTGAAATTAATATCACCTGCTTTGTATCTTAAATGTAATGGTGGCTCTGTAGTTTCTTTAACACAAGCATATAACTAGTTGCCAGGAGGTACCCACCTAGACAACAGAGCCAGGAGTCTTAAGGTTACACAGCATATTTACAAAGAATATAAAAAGTCCTGCTTCCTTAAATACAAGAGACTAACACAGCTGATGACATTTTTCTTGCCTTCATCCCTGATGGTATTTCAGATCCTGATCCAAACGACTTTCTCTTTAACCTCTTTCCAGTGTTGTGTCTCATTATTTTCCTTTTCACTGCTCTCATGTATGCACGTGGCCTTTTGTGCTCCTTGTCTCTGGTTCCTGACCTTTATTGGTTGTTTCACTTCAAGCCAGTTCTCAAAAGACTGACTGAGCAAATCCATAGCGTTTCTAATTGCACTTGGAATTTAATTTTTGACAGCGAGTTTGTGTCTGTTTTGAGTTTCCCTTTTTCTTATATTTTAGCACAAACAGGAAGTTCTTGTATTACCGGTGCTTTTAATCCAATACAGTCTGTATAGAAACTTAATCTTTTGATAGTTTTAGGTATTTACTACAGTTTTCAAATATTAGTTGTGGTTCACTTCTGTGGCTTTTCCAAAAAGAAAAGCTGCTGCAGAACAAAGAGCTGTTGGATGAATATTATCTGGAATCATATTCTTGCAGCTCAACTTATGACCCTTGCAGCTGCCAAGTACCAGCTGAGGTACAAAACATCAGGCAAGAAATGTGAGCTATATTGTGATACATACTGGGAACAGACAGACTGGTCTCCTTGTGTTTCTAAATGATGATTACTGAGTCTCTACTGATGCAGAATAATTTGACTGTTTCTGGGGAAAGAGTTTAATATGTGTTAATATTGAGTTAACTCAATAGTTTAAAATGAGTATCTGTATATATAGATCACTTTACAGTTTTGAATGATGATCCAAGCTAAATAGGTTGAGAAATGTAAGAGGTTACAGGACATATTTACATGGTCTTCTACATTTACCCTTGAAAACTGCTGGTGCTATTATTTATTACTGTATTACATAACCCTCACAGACCTTTTGGGAGTATACAGGGTTGTCATCCTAGTTATGCTTTGTACAGCACCTATCACTGCTGAACTTGAACATTTACTCTACTTGCTCATGGGAAAAGAAAAACAAAAAATGGAAAGCTGGCAATGAAAACACAGAACAAGTGGCATCATCCCCTGAGATATTAAAAAATTTACTAAGTCCAAATCAAACTTGTTGATACTTCTAGCATATTAGGAGCACGCACACATGCACACAAACATATAGACATTCACAAACATATACATGTTTATTCTGTCTGTGACTAATTTCACTCTTGATGCTCATAAATTTTTGATCTTTCTCTTTATATTTGGTGTTTAATAGCTGGAAACATATGAAAGAATAATCCATAAGGAGAAACTAGACCTTAAAGCAAACTATTGTCAAGGTACATATGAAATCCATTGGAATGAAGGAAGACAATGTTCCCACGCTTGGAGTTCAGCCCTGCAAAAGCTGCAAATGTTGAGATAACAGCTAGAAAATGAGGAACATATGGTTCTTTTTGTGGTTTTGTTTATGTTTTCAGCATAGATATCTGATAGCTTGTATCATGTTTAGTATTGGTAAATGGAACAAAGTCAAGTTAAAAAATTACAGACTACCTTTCAGAGGATTAGTTTGGATGATGGAAACATGCAAATGTATTTAGAAGCAAGATGGTGACTTTGTAGTTCAATGACCTCTGTCTCATCTCTACACACGATTTCTAATAAATTGTTCTGAATTGTTCTTCTGACCACTTGCCAAGAAAATAATACTGTTATTGCCAGGTCCCAAATAGCTCTGCAGTAACAACGTCAGAGTGAAACTATTAGTGGAATTACTATGTCAGAAAGGCATCTCACAAGCTAAGGACAGTCTGTGGCACAAGACCTCAAACTACCTTGTGATCTGTCTTGGCAATTCTGTCACATTTTCAAGTTAGTAGTTTCAACTATAACTTCCGAGAGATTGCAACATTGCAGGCGAATAGTGACACCAGTGTGCATAGCCTGAAAGAACTGGAAGAACAGGAGGGGATTGAGAGACCCTTTTGTCTTAGCTCAGCTGCCATAGTGCCCAATGTGTTCCAGATCTAGCAACAGTAGTTTCCAGCATACCTGTGTCTAGTTGTCTCCACTCCTAGTTTACACTCTTACGATACTTTTTAATGTTTTCTTAAAACACTGGAAGACAAGGTGGGATACAGACACATGACATGAGATGAAATGAGACTCTGATGTGGGGAGAGTACTCCATGGAGCAGTAGATGCTGAGGGCTGGCTAGCTGACAAGCAGCTTTGCAGAAAAAGACCTGAGAATCCTGGTGGTCAAGTTGAACTTGAACCAGCAACGTGTGCTTGCAGTGATGGCCACCAACATCCTGGGCTGTAGCAGGAAGACCACTGCCAGACCTTACAGTCTGGGCAGCTCTGGTTAGACAATGTCTGGAGTGCTGGGTCTGGTTCTGGGCTCCCCAGTACAAGAGGGTAGCCTGCTTTAGCAGATCCCTCTTGGGCAGTGGGATCAGGTAAAGGGGCAAAATAAATGTTTTCAAGAAGACCTTTCAAACCTCAACCATACCAATTCTGTGATATTGTGTTGGGAGCAGAATTAAAGGAAGTGGAAAATCTAGGGGGTCCTGCTATATGTGAAACAACAGAAAAAGGGGACAGTGTAATGTACAGAAAATATATGGACATATTAGGGAACTATGGTTTCTGTCAAATGCATAGGATGCAGAGTGGAAATCTACTGGAGGAATGAACAAGGATGGGTGAAAGGGAATTTAGTGGTCTAGGACAGAGGAAGGGTATGGAGCTTATAGAAAATCTTGCATGAAGAGGCTGACAGAGTACCTGCAGTTTTAGGCAGGAGGAAATGAAGTGTGCAAAGTGTTTTTCTGTTCTTAAAATGAAAGAGATAGGTAGTAAGGGAACATACAGGTTTCTCATAGGGTTCAGCAGAAGAACGTGGAAAATCTCTGCTCTGTTTTTGGTTTCAGCCTCACCAAGAGAATGACATGGGTGAGCCCTTTCAATATCAGAATATTTGCTAACTCAGCCTTATGGACCCATCTTAAATAGAGAAGAACTATAATGAGAAGAGGAGCAGGTTAGGAGTTTGCAGGATTGGCAGGTTGAAGGCAGCAGTCACAGTTAAAGAGTTACTGAACGCTAGGCAAGTAAAGCTTGGGGTATAGGCAACAGACACAGGAACAGACCAGATGGATTAGCAGGTGGTGTGGGCACAGCACAAGGAAAAGATGGGTAGAATACTGATAGAAGGAAGAAATATGACCAGATTCAGTAAAACTCATCTGATTTCCAGTTCAAGCTGCTGAATTTCAGAAAGCAGAATCTGAAATCCATATGGGAATTTGTTGTTGATCCAGGACACTTGCCAAGACCTGATTTAATGCAGAGCAAGGAGTAGAAGAGACAAGATTCAATGGTTTGGCTTATCAAAACTCTTGATGACTGCTTAAGTTTAGTCTAGACTTAGAAAGCCCTTCAATCTGTTCTGTGTGAATTTAGGACAGTCTCTTCCCAGAACTGCCATGTAATGAAGGACATATGATATTAGGATAGGCACAGGCCAAGAAGCTCCTATACCACCGCCTATACAGAGTTAATAAGTAGTAGTGCACAATATGCTTTTAATCTAAACATGGTCTAACGCTTTTAGAAAATGAAATATAGATTAAATGAATTATAGATTATAAAACTGTTAATGCTGCAGAGTCAAAGAAATGCTGAGTGTTTCAGATAGCCTACCCCCATCTCCCCCAAATTAAAAATCACTTTTTCCTGCAGGCCAGACAAGAAGATAAAAGAAAGGCAGAAGAGAGAACTTTTCAGTAAGCTGAAGTTGTCAGGACTTGTTTCCTGAGGGATGAATTATCTTCCAGCTGTGCTGTGGACCAATCACACTCTGCTGATTCATGTGAGTAACCCTTTTTAAGTTAACACTCGTGTAGCTCCATATAAGAAAATTTTCATCTGAGTCAGGACATAACTCCGAAAACAGTATCTTTTTTGGCACTTTGGATGCCTTAATGGAGATGTATAAAGGAATATATTGTTTTCTTGCTGGTGGCAATCTTGACTTTTATTGCATCTCTTATTTATATCTTGTATTTTCCTCCATCTCTATCATAACTCAGATAATTCTGTGCTATATAAAGGCAAGAATTTCCATTCAGCAAGAACAATATTAATGTAGCTACCAACAGCGTATTTTGGTATTTAATTGTATCAGGAATTTCCCACATTTTTGCCTTATAATTATGGAATTTGAAACGTACTTTTTTTTTTTTTTTTTCCATTTTATTTTATATTGATCACAGTGTTTAAGTAGATGGAACTAATTTGCTAAACTTACTTATGTATAGAGGACCATGACTGTGAGACTCTTTTACTATAATGAATAAAACCACTACGGAAAAATACTCCTCACTGGGATATTATCATATATAATGTGGTCTGTGTATGTGCTGCTATCCCACGCTTCTCAATGAAAGACATCTTGATGCCTGTCTGTGACATAACATGGATAGTGGGTTTCAGCTGCTTTAAGTTTGTGAATGCCTAAAATATTTTTGAGGCTGGTGAGTTTCTTATAAAATAAATGTAAGTCTAATAACTACAGATATTCTTCTTAGCTATTTGTTGAAGAAACTTCAAATTATGTTCCGTATCCAACTCTGGATTCAGAGATCTTGGCTTGAAGACCACAAGTGTAACATGACCTTTAAACTAGCATGTCATATCAGTTTATTTAATTTTTCACACCTATATCTAAGGTGAATATCAAGGACAGCCCTATGACTGTCTATGCAGACAATTTTATTCTATGAATGCAAGAATAGAATCAAGAATGAGTCTACTTCGTGTCTCTCATACAGCATACCTTCAGCTCAGAAATATTTCTACAAAACATCTTTTCCATTAGAAAACACTGATTAAGAAAAATAAAATATTTTATGGCAGAAATGGGTTTATTTCATATTTCAAAAAGAAAACGGATAAATATTTTGGCTTGATTTGGTGGTAGAACCTATAACAAAAATAGTCAAAACCAATATTTTTAAAGTCCTACTGAAATACAATTTTTTTCTATAATTTGCCATCTAAATTGTGAATGATGTGGTATTGTTTAACTGGAAATGTTAACATATAATCACCCAAATGCTTATTTTATGTTCCAAGTAACTCTCTGAAGAAAATTTTCATCCAAGGTCACAGTTTCAAAGTTCAAAACTAGCTTTTCTCAGGAAGAGAAACCAAACTGGTTGTAGGCAATTTAGAGATAA
Source organism: Horornis vulcanius (assembly GCA_013401035.1). NCBI lineage: Eukaryota > Metazoa > Chordata > Aves > Passeriformes > Scotocercidae > Horornis > Horornis vulcanius. The sequence goes on from VZUA01102034.1 coordinate 38,602, forward strand.
TATGTGGGGAAGAGAGATAGAGAACATGCAAATATCCAATATATTTTATTTTTTCATGATGTTTTGCTCTTTGCCTTTCTGCTATTAATACCTGCTTTTATTTCATCAGACACTTTGCAGCAGTTCCTCCTTATATCATCAGATTTTTTGTCCTTTCTTCCTTTTAAAAAAAAAATAAATTATTTTCTCCTAATCAGGACTTCATTTTTTTCCTAATGCACCAGTTTTTTGGTAAATGAAACATCATTTTCATCCCAAAGCACTGGTTGGCCACTTTGTCACCCCGTAAGTTCTGCAGAAATGTGGTTAAAACCTCGCCCTTTTTAAACAACACAAATCCACCTGAAAGTGAGGTTACTGCAAAATTACTTAACAAATTCACAGTTTTGTTCTGGTTTTACATCTTCTCCATGATTTTATAATAACAAACTTAATTATCTCACCAAAATTACTCTCAAATTACCAGTTTTATTTGTTTGGGTTTTTTTTCTTTAAAGTCACTTGAACTACTTCAGAAGATACTTGGCCTATCAATAAACATTACATCACAGCTTAGCAACCCATGGATAGAATTTTCTTTTCCCCAGGATGATTAGCAGGTTTTTGGATAGTAGTTAGTGCTGCTATTTTTAACATGCTGATGAGAGTAATTCACGAAACTAATTTATAACCCATAATGGATAGTATCTTTAGTGTCAGGAAATTATCTTCTTCCTGAGAGTGGTTTGGATTTTGGTGTCCCTCCTTTCTGCTCTGACAATAAAAGGTGCACAAGCAGATTTTATATGAAGCCGTCACTGTTCAGGTCTGAATCTGCAGTGAGACAGAAAACAGTGACTTTTGCTGAAGCACATTTACAATTTTCTTAGGCTCAGCTAGGGTTTTGTAGGCCTATACAACTGCCTGCTGAAACAAATTATGTCAGTGGTAAGAGGGTTAACATCTACTGTTTACCACTAACACATGAAAGTAAGAAAAATAAATCCGATGAATAAAACATTAAACCACCTTTCATCAACAATTCCCCAGCTCTGTCACCATAATGATAAGTTCTTTAAACTCTTTGCTGCCATGGCACTGAGGCCCTGCCTGCCCAGCATGGCCCTGCCCATCCCTGTGGCTCCCCATACCCTATCCATGTCCTAGGACCCCACGTCAACCCCCAGAGCCTTCCAAGGGAGACGCCCAGTGCCTGGGGCTGGTGCTGCCCTGGTGTCCCCATTGCCCTGTTCCTGGCTGGGGTGGTGGGATGGGCTCTGGCTGCCAGGGTCTGTCTGACAGGGCCGTGGTGAGCCCTCAAGGGGCCCTGACAGCGCCATTCTCACGTCAAGAGTGCAGAGGTGAATGGTGTGGTCAAAACTATCTGCATGGAGCAATTGCTGCGTGCCTGAAAAAGCAAACAAAATGTTTGAGGCATCTTCTCGTGTTCCTTAGTTCTCCAGTGCTCTGGATGGGAAGGACTCTTCACAATGAGCCTCCCAACCCTTGCCTCTGACCACTGTCAGACATGTTTCAAAATGCTGCAGGAACTGGACTGCATTTGCACAGAAAATACATGTCAAACCTTGCCTTCCTGCAACTGGCTTAGCCTAGTCCTAGCCAATGGTGGATTATGCTTAATTGTTTTCTAAAAATAACTCCTGAAAATTCAAAAGAAACATCCCAAATATATCATATTTTTCTGCCTCAGTCTCTTTTCCAAACATTTTCTCTTGCAGTGCTGTCTGGTTTAATTTATGAATCCCTTAATGTAAACTCTGCTGATGTAGCTTGACAAAAAGATCTTGTGTAATTTTTTAACATATACAATAACCCTCTTGTGGCAAATATTATCCCTCCCTCTGGCTCTTCCACTAGATATATAGCCTCCCTTTACACATGTGTTTGTATGAATATATTCATCAGGTATATATGTTTTTTTTAAAAAAAAACCAAACAGTTGATAGTTCTAGGCCTCGTAGGAATAATAGCTCTTTCAGTGGAGAAGGGATGTCATTTTACTGATAATGTAGGAGTGTAGCAGCAGCCATGGAACACCTCTTCCCTACTGTCTTTACACAGACAAATATGTTTCCGTCTAACAATGAGGATTTATGATCACTGAGCCAAAGGCATGGTTGAAATACACCACAGAGTAGCACAGCTAAATAGAATACATTAAGACTGAGATACAAGGTACAAATAGCAGTTTCAGAAGGAAAGCATATTCACGAGGTCTTTGTGGATTCTCAGTGATACTGTCAGGGACAATAGCTGCAGAACAACATCACAAGGAAGGTGACTGGAATGTACAAAGCACTCACATTTTCCGTAAGGCAGACACCCTAAAAGTCAAAATCCTTGGGAACTCATCCCAAGTACTCAGCTTTCTGTACGGATTCAGGCTCTGGAGGTGACAACTAAATTTTGGTTAGTATGGGGATTCCTGAAATCTTTGAAGTTTGGATTGAACCTAGGAAAGGCATGGTTGCTGCTTGCCCTGGAGAAACAGGATGAGGGAGTATAGCCTGTCTGGCACAATTTTCCCAAGCCAGTGGACTCCAGAAATCTGTCAGAAATCCAGGCAGGATTTGCTGTCCTCCATCTGCCTGGTTCAAAGTCTAGCCATCTGGGCAAATAAACCTTTACTCCCTTCATTTAAACTTTTAAATAGAAAAATAAAGAGCAGAGTTAAACACCATTAAAAGAAGTTTAAAATGAATGCAGCCATGTGGCCATCCAATAATGTACTTAGCTCAAATAGTGGTGTTTTTTCTTATTTGTATTGCCATTCATTCTCACTGTTACCACTGGGACTAATAAAGCACTTGGCATTCACTGTTTCTAATATGTACATGAAACATGAGGTCTCTGGACGCAGGAGAAGAGTTTCTGTCTGTTGTAGACATTCTGATTTACCTGCAGGCTCTGTGTCTGGCTTTGTCTTCGTGAGGATCTGTCACTGGAGAAATCTGCCTACTTGCTGCCCTTTTACAAGCCTCCCAGGTCTTTCTGAGGTCTGAAAATTTTCTTGCAAAATGGATACTTCTCTTTTTTGAGAGTCTACACCTCAGAATAGAGGCAAGGTCATGACATGAAGCTGACTGATGCTCTGCTAGATTTTGTGTCAAAATGTTGGGGAGTCCAGGATGCCCACATCCTTAGTTTTAGGGCAGTCCAGACTGCAAGCTGTTTTGGTTGTCCCTATGGTACTGAGAAATTGGATCTTCTACATGGAACTGGTAAATTGGCCCAGTTTGGGGTTTCTGATTCTTCAGGTTGGACCCAGGAAATGTTAGGATGCCAACTGGAGCAAACTGGTTACGCAATTTTAAGAGGATGAAAACTCTCAATTCAAAAGCTGACAAATGAATTACAAAGAGGATAGGTAGTTTGAACATGCAAATGTTATTTTAAAGCAAGAAAAAAGGTGTATCTCCTACTGTTTAAGAGGTAACTAAAAGAAGTAGAGCAACTTATTAATTAAAGCAATACCTGTTTACAAGTTGAAATTTATACAGTACTCCTATTAACTAAGAAGATATAGATATACTTGGCATCAGTTCTGCCTGTCTTGAGGGAGAAAAGAGATGTATCAAAATTAGCTGCTTCCATCATAATTTTCAAGGTAATGGAGACACCTTACAGATCACTGAAATAAATTTCCTAAAGACTTAAAAGTTGTGCTTAGAATTTGCCTTTGAGATTTCTGAGTTTCTAGGCATAGAGTGTGGAGATGGACATTTAGCAATTTGATTGAAGCTTTTGTTACAGTAATATCATGACCATAAATAATCTTTCAAAAAACACGGTTTTGAAAAGGCAAGACCTGAAAATTTCCATTCTTACAAGATTCTTTTGAATGACCAATACATATCAAAGAGCATGCTAGAATGATCAAAGTTTAGGACAATTTGTAGTAAAGGAGCTTTCTCTCAACAAAAGGAAATAGCACCTGTATGTACATGGTGCATAGATGCACATGGAAATAAACTCTCATTATGAACCCCGATTATTGCATGAATGGCAAGCCATCTGACAGGATGATGAAGATTTGTATAGGGGCCCTTAAAGTATAGGCTGAAAAACCTCATTGCCTTCACTCCCCGACGAAAGCAAATGTAAATTTGGTTTTAAGGACAGATAACACTTTTCATTCGGTTTCAAAGATCTGTTTTAAAGCAATTTCTTCCTTGCCAGATGGGTAATTTTGTCTTCACTTACATCTGTTGAGGTGCAAATTAATTTTCACTCCACACTGCAAGTTATTCCATTTTTGCAACAGAAATTGTATCAATAAGATATGAATTCACTTCTATCCTAGCACAAAACTTTCACTGACTGTAGAAATATGTTGGACTCTGCAAATACAGAATTGTTTTGAATTTGTATTATTCCAATGCTAAATACCCAGAAGGATACAAATATTTATATTTGTACAAGTGGTTGGAAATTTAATATTTCTTACTTTTCATTGGGAAGAAATTACTCTTTGTTATATTATTATATTAAAAGGACTTAATGTAGTTACTTTTAGATAGAATTTAGTTGTTCAAAGTAATCATTCTTCATAATATGTAGAAAGGCAAATTCTTCTCTGAGATGATGAATTGTATTTTTTGACATGCACTGTTTCATGAGGCATTATTATTAAAATGTCAGGTGAATTTTCTGTATCAGTAATATCTTCTGTTCTGTAGACATTCCAAGTTATGGCTTTCCACTTCAAAATATGTTCTGTCTCTTCTCACTTAAGCACTTTAGCATTAAAAATATATATAAACTTGCACTATTTAGAAAGGCTGAAAAGTTTTTTCACAGCAATAGTAATCATATTTTTTATCTAATTTCACAAGTAATTTATTTTTATTCAAAGAATATCCTCATGGAATAGGACAATTGTGAGATTTTTTAAAATATAGCTTTTATTTAGTTTCATGTGTTTTCCACAGTGGTATGGTGCTGAAAACAACACTACAAAAATTAAAAAACAAAATCAAATTATGTAAGAATAGAATAAGTTAACTTGTACACTTTTTTTGTCTCTTAACAATTTGGCCTTATAATAAGCCAAAATTAAAAGTGTATGAGTAGTTTACTTAATTAACATTAATTAAAGGAATAAAATTTGATAGATTAAAAAAATTGTGGTTTTTTTCCCAGAAACTAACATACAATTGTAACTCTGTGCCCAGTAAAAAATCCTAAAACATCTATTAAATTAAACCTATGATTTAAATTAATTGATTACATGAACGTGCCAGTAATTATCAGAGGATTATCAAGTTTTATCAGAGGAAAAATAGACTTTGTAGCCCTGACAGCATTGCTGGCACAGATAAATAATACTTTTTTATAAATAGAAACAGATTTTAGTAAAACAGATGTCAATGAAAATTATTTGAAATTTCACCTAAATCAGTGAGCATAGATTCTATCAGAATACGTGGAAGGAGTGCTGGGCCTTGCATCCTTTAACATTTTTTGCAGGCAGACATACCAAATCTTATTAGTTATTTTAGTACAGTCTGTAGAAATGTCGTAAAATTATAAAATCTGCAAAGAAAAAGTACATGTGAAGTCTGAAAGACACAACTAAATGTTTTAGATGTAGTCAATGTTGTATGTGTACAGTTATTAAATATATATTTAAAATATGTACAAATCCACAAGTCATTGCAAATGTATGAGATTTTTTAGTAAAATGGTGCCAGTTCTAAAGAATTATGCAATGTTATGTCTGTCTTTGATTTACTGCATTTTGGTGTTGGAATTTGTTTTAAACTAGATCAATCCTGTCAACCGTTCTCCTATTCTTTATAGACTCTGTAAATAATCAAATTTAAATACATTTGTAGTTACCCACCTTGTCATATACAGCTGGTAGAGCAATCAGTTTCTGGAGAGCAATAAAGAAAAAGGACATTTTTCAAGGACTTCTATTTGATTTGTATTTGTTGCTGCCTTTGGCTTTAGCACAGTAGAGGAACATACAAACATGCTTCATTGCTTTCCTTAGAAAATAATTTTCTGTGTTGGAAGAAGTCTGAGAGAGGAGTTTAGGTAACTTTCTTTTTTTTTTTTTTTTTTNNNNTTTTTTTTTTTTTGCTTGTGGGTTTTTTTCTTTTAATTCCCATTCCCAAGTGCAAATATTCTCTATTCATGTTAAAAAAAATTATTCAATAAAAATACATGAAACACATATTTAAATCTCTTAAATTTGGCCAAGCACAAAATGAATATCCACAGTGAAATTTACTTCATGAAAATTCCCTTGAAATTTCAGTCATCTTACTCATTTTTGTGCTGAGGTTTTTAAAAATGGGGCATAATAATTTTTCTAAGAGAAAAGTGAACTCTACTAACTCCTTTGAGAGCAGTTTTCTTGAGGACACTTTCACAGTAGTATATTTTGGCTTTGTTCTGCTGGAAAAAGAGAATAGCCTGATGAATGAATGCTTCAAAAAACACTGAGTAAGTGAAAACATTTAATTTGCAATACAATTCTGAATGCAGCCCTAATAACAGCTGTTGGCAGTGCTGTGTCTATAATATGTAGTATTTACACTCATTGCTGCTGCATTAGAACAGCTATAACTACAATAACTATTTGCAGGGTGAGGCTGAACTCCCTGGGTGCTACAAAAAAAAAGCATTGGGGTGCTGGAGCATGCCCAGAGAAGGGCAACAAAGCTTGTGAAGGGTCTGGAGGGTGGGTCATAGGACGAGTAGCTGAGAGAGCTGGGGCTGTTTACCCTGGAGGAGGCTCTGGGGTGACCTTATCACTCCCTACATCTCCCTGAAAGGTTGGTTTCTTTTCCCAGGCAACCAGTGACAGGACAAGAGGACACAGCCTCAGGCTACACAAGAGGATATTCAGGCTGGATATCAGAAAGAATTTCTACACAGAAATGGTTTCTAAATATTGGAATGGACTACCCAGAGAAGTGGTGGAGTCATCATCCCTAGAGGTGTTTCAAAAATGACTGGATGTGGGACTGATTGCCATGATCTACTTGACAAGGTGGTGGTTCGTCAAGAATGGGGGACTTGATGGTCTCAGAGGTCTTTTCCAACCTAAGTGATTCTGTGATTTTCTTTCTTTCAGAAATCCAGTCTTCTTCAAAGTGGTTTTGTTTCACTGTGAGGAATATTCAACTATTTTTTTCTTTTTTTTCCACATGGTGACCTGAAGGAGCTAATTTAGCTGAAGACAACATGTACTAACTTAGGTTATTAAGTTTTCCTTGCAGAAAAAGGTCATGATAATGTACTGGAGATCTCTATCACCATGAAGGCGGTTCTCTTCAGCTAGCATTAATGCCTTGTCTAGTTGACAAGTTTTTGACCTTCCTGTGTAAATTGTGGATCATAGAACGTCTAATCAGCGTAAAGACCACGCAGCATGGCTTACATCTTTCTCACAATTGTATTCTCTGTGCAATGAACATGGATGCATATTACCGGACATGTATGCTACTATGAAGCTCATATTTTTAAGGCATACTGCCAGCCTAAAATTATTGAACTTGATTTTGCTTTATGCTTACTTTAAAAAAATCAAACTGGTTCTTGTAAGACTTGTCACCAATATGTCAGAATTTTGTGTTGAATGACTGCACGCTGTATAACTGGTGCTACCATGTCATTCCTTCACACACTTCATATACTACTAACTTACTAAGCAAGCATTCAGACTTGCAGCATCCCTGTACATGTGGGGAGAGGAAAATGAAAACTGAAGTACAGTTAGTGAAGCACATTCAGAAACATCTGCTCTAGATCCATCAGCTGAACTTAAAATTAACAATAATTATGTCAATAATCAAGATATACAGTACATGGTTTTCAGTATGATAGTTATGTTAACCTGGATTGCTTATCGTGTCATTTCAGTAAAAAGAAGAAATGGAAAAATGAATATTTATACATTAAAGTATTTAGTTATGTAGGTGTTTAGTTTTTGGTTCCTTTCCCCTTCTTTTATCAATTTGGATAAGTTACTTATAGCGTTACTGAAAAGAGAGTTTATGTCTAGCCTAGAAAGAGCCAGATTACCCATT
>VZUA01102038.1:14858-30538 GCA_013401035.1 Horornis vulcanius
GAAGAAATGTTTCAGAATTGCCATTGTTACCTAGTTTACTCTTAAAGGATAAGAAGAACCTTCTTCTTAGCGCTGTAAGTGAATGAAGTGAACAGCAAAATTAATAGTTTTATGATATCTGCAACATAAAAGTTTATTCTGCACACAGCTGTTAATATTGCATAAGCATTATATGGCAATACTTATGCAGTTGCAATAAATACAGATGNATAATTGATATATTTTGAAAGAATCCCATACATTGCAAGACTTTGCTCTTTCCTGAACTAAGAATATGAATCTGAAAAAAAGTGACTTTTCCTTTGCTTCCCTAACTGAAATGGAAATAGTGGTATTTGTGGTTTCTGGATTGTTGCTGTATGAATTTCTCCAAATGATGGGAGAAATGCAGTTCTTTGTTATTTCCTTGATTACAGACAAGTTCATGTGGTGGTTATTAAAACAGTATTAGTAAAATACATTTCTCCTGCCGTGGAAAAAAGTATTACACTGCAATAGTCTCATTCACTGCCATCAGGCTGGTGGTTGTAATTTAAGTGCTGGTGTTGTACAAGTGGTAGAATTACTGCTTTTTATGTCACTTGTTTATTTTATGTTCAGATAAAGCATTCTGTTAGTTTTTCCCCCTGGTCAGTCTGGACTATTTTACAAGTGACATTATACATGTGTGCACTTACATAAGATACACTTAAGTTTAGTTACTTCATAGTGGAAAAGGTACACCTGTGAGAAAGGAATGTGAATGAGAAAATATAACTGTGTGTAAACATGTTTATGCAGCTGCATTTTAATGTAACTTATTATTGGAACACTGTGTTTAGAGAATGAAACTTTTACAGCTGAAGACAAGCAATTAAAAATTCCTTCAAAACATTGTAAGCTGTAGATAAATCAGAAGTATAGATATTCAATTCTGCTTCCAGATTTATTTGTTTTTTTAACAAGTTTTCTTCATATTAGTATCTGAAAACTATTTGAGATGCTAATAAAACTGTCCTATAAACTTTCCATATTAAAGCTTTTTTGCAGAGTTTTAAGTCTAATGTTTTCTTCTGTTTTTTATGATTAATACACAGCTTTCAGTTTTATTTTAGTAATGTAAATAATCTCATCCACTGTGGGGAATTTTTAAACTTAATAGCTTTTCAAGGCTTTTGTGTGATTTTTGTGGGACTTGAGTTACTGTGGAGCCTCAGATAGGCATTTTGAATTCAGAGTACATGTGGTTTGGAGATATGGAAAAGAAAAGGTTTATGTCTGTTAGATCTCCACCAAAAAAAGTCATTAAATTTATATTAGTATTTCTGTTTTGTAACTAGATAAGACAGTCTTACATGTCATAAGACTCAGCCTTCACATTTAAAATCTCAGGATCTCAGTGAAAAAAAGTTAGGGAAATGCTGCCAGTGACTTGTTTCAGTTGGGGGAAGAGGCAAGGCTGTAAAATGTCATTATCATACTTTGAGAGCTTTTTAAAAAAATCAATAAGGGACAAAAAAATCAATAAAGGAAATAGTTTGGAATCAGTCTGTATTTGTTTGCAGATTCATACTGAAGTAACTTTTTCATTACACGAGGGACTGAAGGACATTGTTCTAGGCACTTCACGGACAATGAAAGACCCTCTTTACCCCCAAAAGTTTATTTCTATACTTTGACTTTCAGTGTTATTTAAGCTGATGTGGCCTTAAATGTCCAGTTTCCAGCATATTAAAAAAAATGTGTTGATGTCTGGTTTATTGAATGTAATGTGTGGAGGTTAAATTTTCCAAATACAAGCCAGATGTCCTTTGCATATCTTAAACCCAAACAACCAAAACAAGCAAACAAACCAAAGCCCAAAAAACAACCACAATGAATAGAGCGTGAGCAGTGAGCATGTCTTAACTTTTCCCCTGTCACTAGTGCTGGAGAAAGTCTGCTTTGCAAGGTTTAAAGATTTCTCAGCCTGTAAACTCACTCAGTTCTCAGCCTTTCTCCAGGTTATCAGTTATGAAAGATTTAGTAACAAAGTCTGGATGAGTGGAAGCTTCATGTCCTCTTGGTCAGACAAGATTTCATCTTTGTGGAGGCAGCAGTCTGTAAGTGGAGGACTCTCCTTAAGGCTTCTGCCATATGTATATGATGATATTGAATTGGTTTTGCTTATAGTACAACCAGTATTTATAAGGTCTGTCTTCTACACTTCAAGGGGAAGAAAAAAGTATATAGAAGAATACCAGTGTAAGAGGATGCAGATTTTAATACCTTGAATTTCACTCACTTCCTTTTTTATATCCTATATCTCAAATAAATAAACCTGCATATTGAGTTCCAGATTTTCATAGCTGGGTGCTTTTTTAATATATATTTTGCAATATTTTCTTTCATCTCTGGATGGGTAACAGAGGTTGCAAATTAACTCCAATGTTCAGAGGCTTCCAAATGCCAATTTTGAGAGTTTCCAACTTCATTTCCTTATGGACACAGCCATTCTCTTTTCAGGTTCAATTTATGCTTAGGAGCAAACAGTTCACATTTGCATGGCTGCAGTCTCAGGTATGTCACTTTGTGTCTTTGCCTCGTATTTCTGGACCCAGAACACTTGGGAATACCATGTAGGCTCTTGGATCTCTCTGCAGATTGTTAGGTATGATGATCAGTGGCAGTCTAGACCTTGTAATCTCTGATGGGTCAAGGTGACTCAGCCCAATTTAACCACCTCAGTACCGTGCTGGCATGTCCCATGTGCTGCTAGAAGCTGCAAGTTCCTGGTCTGTGCCCTGTGTGCCTCTGAATAATTAAAGTAGGTGCTGCTACCTTAATATCACCTCAAGTGTTGCACAAAGTTATACTTTAGTATGGAAAGTAGTAAATGAATGGTTGGTTGCTACCATATTTTTCCTGCTACATTGTTTATTTTAAAAGGCATTTGGTAAGTTGCCTACTGCTAGTGCTGTGCTATGGCATCTAAAAGGCAACAGAGACTTTCGCGTCCAAGAAAAAAAAAATACCAGCCAGGAAATTCTGTAGGTGGATAGGAATTGTAATAAAAATTCAATGTAGCTGTAATAAAATATGTGCAGAGTACATGTGCCACGTGCAGAACTCATTTTGTCATTTTAACCTCTAATGGGCTCTTTTATTCCATATTCCCTTATTCTCCCCAGTTCATTAGCAATTCATCAGAATTTCTACAGCACCTCTTGTGCTTTCTGTCTGGCTTTCGAGGATGTTGGAAGCCTCTGCACTTCTTTACTGAGCACTCACGTAGTCCTTCATCACCCATTCGTCCCCAGAACACCCGAGACTTCCACCAGCTCTTATTAACTCAATGCTCAAAGTCTTCCAGCTTCTTCTGGATCTCTCTTTGGAAGAGTGACACTGTGACAAGAAGAACCTGTGATTAATGTCATCTTAAGCTCAGAGAGGCAGGTGAAGGCATCCAGCCAGGAAAATGTACGAGGTATAGCTGCACCTCATGTGGTGGAAGGGTGGGGTGGCAGCTTGGTCACGGCTCTTGATCATGGGCAGCCAAAGGCTGGAGAAGTGGCTGGCACTCGATGGCATTGCCCAGTGTCTGTTTTGGAGAGGCTGTGAAAGGGTCATGGCCGAGTACTGCAGCTCTTTGTATCTTGTCTGAAGAGAGAAAATAGTCAAAATTGATGCATTACAACACTCTCAGTCCTACTTTGTAAATACAAGCTTCAGTGTTCTAGGCTCACTTTCTTACACAGAGGTGTATGCTTGTTTGAGTGTCTACCACGGTTATCTTCATAATCTTTTTCATAAGTATGGTATATAGAAATCTGGGAACTGTACTAGTCTTTTTACTACTACTTGATTTTATTCAGGAAGTATACTATGAAAAATGTTATATTAAAATCTCAATTTAAAAAAATTACTTATGATAGAAAAATAGAGAAAGCATCTCTCACCATAACTAAGCTAAAGATTTTCTTTGTCTGAATAATCAAAGTACTTGTAAAGTTTATTGGTAGATCCATAGGTAGACAGAACTTCCTGATATATTGAGGATCATTTTGAATTAAACTAAGGCTGAATTAATAGTGCAGATGTCCTCCAGATTCCCTGCATAGATGCATTTCCAAGCAGTGAATAGGGCAGAGTGTTACTCATTTATCCTCTTGAGGCTTCCACAGATCAAATCTGACATTCCTGGTCTGCCTGGAATCACTCGTAAGTTCTTCCGTCCCTTTTCACCTTCTCCTGGTTTTCCTGGACCTGCATGCCATATGCTGTAGGGCTCAGTTGCATTTTTTAATCACTTGCAAATAAAGAAGTCAGCATTTGTCTGCTATTGCTGGAGATGAATGGTGGGATAAGTAGCAACATTAGAAGTGATGCAGAAGGGGATATTACAGGATGGATGATGGAAATGTCCAAACCAGGAGTATGCTGGGAGGACCCTGGGCAACCAAGGCTCTGCAGGGCCAAAGGGTAGTGTAGGGAAAAGGTTTCTCAGCATAGTGTTGAGGTTGGTTTTCAGATATTGTAAGGGCAGTAATCTACTACAAGGCTGTAATTCAAATATATGATATGCTATTTAAATCCCATTTGGACAAATACTTTTATTAAATGTATCTCTGAACATGCATTATACATTCGTTTTACTGTCATCCTTGGGAACAAAGTGTCTGCATAAAATTTATGTGCTAAGAAATTAACACTATTTTTCTACAGTACATATAATCTAAGGGTTTTAATAGACTGTAATCCTTTAGATTTTTATAGTCCTTTTCCTCCTAGATATAAAAGCAGTGAGCAAATATTATGTGCCTCTTGTCACTTCTTTGAGGTGATTGTCACATACAAGGGACACAGTATCTGCAGTGAACTGATACACAGTAATGTTTACACCTTTCTGGAATACTTTTATTTGTAGGTAAGTTTTTGAAAAATACATGGAGTTGTGTGACTTTAGAAAAGCAACTTTGAGATTATTCTTGTGGTGCTTCCAGGCTCTATTATGTGTTTCAGATATTCAGAAAGTGAATACTATATTGAAGTCCTACTTTAATTTTGAATTATGGCTGAAAGTTACCTGCTTTGTAATAGTGCTGTTTTGCTCAATAAATACACTTGAGCAAAATACATTTCTTCCATAAAATCTGTCCTAGATCATTAATGCTGAATGTTTCCACCTTGGGTGGAAAGCAAGTTTTCTGTTAGAGAATCCATTAATGCTAGAAAAATGATGTTGTAGATAGGATGCTGATAGTGTGGGGGAGGTGGAGATGGCAGCTCATGCCACTGAAATTTCCCAGTTGAAGTCAGTGAGAAAGTCAAGGAAGACAGGTTTAAAAAAAAAAGTTTTCTTTAGAAGTGAGGAAGCAGCACATTTTCTCACCGCCTGTTAAAGACCAGATCCAATTAGCAGGAAGAACTGTCTTGTGTAAAAACTTGTATCACAATTGTATCACTGCATAATTCTAAGGTCACACTAAGGGAAATTGAACCTCTATGTTTCCTTTGGTTAAATCTTTTGCTTTACAAAGAATAAAGGTGTTTAGAGATGAGAAATTCCTCTTGCTCCAACTTGACCCTGAAATCAGAGCTCCTGTAGTTCAATAGAGAGTAAGGAGTGCACTTCTAAAAGCCAGTCAGCCGCCTGTGAATTTGGGTTTACAGGGACTGATTCACAAGATCTGCCCCAGGAAGATGCCAGTTCTGAGATTTGTATCTGAGATACCCAGAGCTGAGGAAAAAACAGAATTCAGCTCCCAAACCACAAGGCTTGTGAGCATACGGGCTTTAGTATTTAGTTTGAACATAATATCCTGGTATACCACAGACTGAGACCCGTTTATAGCACTTCCTCTGGTAGGGTATTAAGCTCCTCATAGAAGAGCTCTGCTAAGTGAGCAAGTACCATGTTCCCCACATTAATACCTTGAATTAAGGGTTTAAATATCACCAGACTTTGGTAATCTCTATTTATGCATTTTGAGTGGAAAAACCAAAAGTGAACCATGAAGTTTTCAGGTTTTTGCATTAATAGTTTGCAATAATTATAAAAAATTGTTATCTGAGACGTATGTGGAGGTGAACTGCCAGGTCCTCAAGTACTCCTGTGTGGAAGAAGCTTTTTTAGGTACAAATATCGTAAAATCAGGTGGGGTAAAAGTGCTTAAATCCCAGTAGGTATTGTGTTGCTGGAGACCTGTTGGAGATTTGTGGCCACATACCAGTATTTTGTAAGAAATACCTGACAACCAAACGATGAAGTAAGAGCTTGGTGCTGGGGGACAAGCACTTGCCAGGAACTAATGAGGGCTGAAGTGGGTTTGAAAAGCACTCCAAATGAGCCCCGGAGCTGTTCTCAGTCTCCCGCCTTCCTCGGCTCTTTCCCTTTCCAGCAGCCGGTGCCAGGGTGATGCCACTCGTGCCCTCCAGGTGGAAAGGCTGAGCGCGGCCAGGTGAAGCTGCAGCGCTCGGCCCTCGCCCCGACCCCGATCCGAGGGGGCTGGGAGCGAGGGCGGGGAGCGGCCCGGGGCTCCCGCGGCAGCAGCAGGAGCAGGGAGGAGCCGCCGGGCGCTGCCAGAGCCCGGACCTGCCGCGGGGAGGGGCGGCCCCGGCTCCCGGCGCTCCCCGCTCGGGGCCAGTGTTGGGGCGAGCGGATCAGCGGCTCCGGCTGCGGGGAGAGCGGGCGCGGAGCAGGGGGATACCGGGATCGAGACCGGGATACTGGGACCGACACCGGGGCTGCCGCCTCCTTCTTGCCCGTCTGCTCCGACTTGCGGCTGGTGAGTGGCGAGAGCCGCGTCCCCTCGGGTCGCTTCGGACCTGTCCGTGCCTTCAGAAAGCGCGTGTATTTACACCGCAATGCTACTTTGTAGTGCAAGTGGGCTCCTGGGATTGTGAGAGACTTTTCAGCTGGGTAGAAATGCCGGAGAGCTTAGCACAGGACCCTGCCAGCGCTGAAGAGCCTGGTGAGAAAGCAAACTCCCCCCCGCGACTCGAGATCCGGCTCCTTGGGCAGATGCGCTGTGATAAAAGTGCCCTACCAGGTTTATCATTTGACCTTCAGAGCACGGTTTAGCAGATGGGAGACTTCAAACCCACTCACGCTGGGGAAATGAAGTGGGGAAAAAAAACCCAACAACTCCCATATTTAGCTTTTGAAGAAAATTATTGCTGGACTGATAGTGTAAAAGTGCTTTGCTGTGTTTTCTGTAGCCAAGTGCAAAGAATGCTCTGCATTTATCAAATAGGTGTGACTGCCAGTGTGTACCTGCCTGATGTGCCCTGACGTTCTCACTGAGTCTTTGCCTTCTTTAATGTACTGTAGAGGGACGTTACATTAGTGCTTCTATTAAAATAGGAAGAAAAATGCTAATATTAGTAACAATTCTTGTTACTACGTTACTGTGTTCAAACATAGCCTTTAAATTTGGACAGAAAACAAAAGTCTGATTATAAGCAGATGGTGGAGAGGTTTCTTAACCTCTTACGTAATATTAATATTGCCACAGTGATGGTAGGTATAGCTGGGGCCGTACCTTAAAGAGCGTTGCTTTTGTTTCCCTTTACAGCTGTAATAATTTCAATGTTAATCCCATAGCATGATGAAGTAAAAACCTGTGGAACTTTCAATGCAAGTAACTCCTCTTACAGACAGAAAGAGACACATTTTGGTTTCTCCCCATTCTGTGTAAGTAGGATTAGAGCTATTTTGGATCAGAATATTTGGAATTACAAAAACTTTAAAGTCTTTCATATGGTAATGGAAAGTCAGTAAGTTGTGTAAATAAGATTTAGTGTGATGACAGTGTGGCTGTTGTAAGCAATGTCTGGGGGTTTTTAACAGCTTTCTGGGCTCTTAGACTATGCTGAGGTATACACCTGCTTTCCAGAACTATGCAAAATTTTTCTTGAACTAGTGTGGTTCCAGTAATTTCTGCTTGTAGCTGTATCTCATTCCAAAACTCAGAGTATTTGAAGCTTTTTTGGTCTTTAATACATTTTTTCCATTTTCTCTACATAGATATGCCTCTTTTTTTCTTTTTTTTTCTTTTTTTTTTTTTTAATAAAATTGTTGGAAGAGAATTCAGAGCTCCTTGTTGTTGCTTCTATCTATAGTCTAATTATATCTATTGTAAATTTTGACTTTGAAAAGACTGTAGTTAAAGCACTGCCATCGATTTCTGTAGTTGAAGCCCTGCAAATGATTTCTGGAAATAGTCTGCTGTTGTTTTGCTCTCTGTGCCAGGAGAAGTAACTTTAGCTTAAAAGCAAAGCCAAATCTGTTTGCGAGGGTCTGAGGAATCCTGTTTTTCCCACCCTTTGCAGTCTTTCTCAGCTCCCTCACCCCATGGCTGTCGCTGGTGGGTCCGTTCTTGTGCCAGCTTGGCAACGCTGCTTGCCAGCACCCATCTGTACGTGAGCTGTGGTGCTGGCATGGTGACATCTGGAAACTCCCTGTCACAGGAATTGCGGTTCCCGAGCCAGCCTGCGACACAGGAAATGAACTCATGGAGTCTCAGGTTCAGGACAGGACAGCTTCACAGCCTCGCAGGCGGTGGAGAGGGATGAGTGGGACAGCTGGCTCTCAGAACACTTGGAGGAGGGGAAATTTCCCCTCTACAAACCTCTTCTGCTTCATAATTGTCTGCTAACTACTGCCTCATGGAACAAGGACTTAGATTGCTGAAAGTGTGCTTGTTAATAGGGTGACGTTAGTTGGGAAAATGGGTATTTATAGACTGTGCAGAAAACAAACCGACCACAATGGCATTTCTCAAAAATAGGAGCTGCACTGTACCAATTCTCAAAGTTAAATGGCTGCATTAATAAATACATCAGGTAAAATTGCTTGTTGATGAAATAAGAATTTGAGACTTCCTGAAGGTGAAATGCATGCTTCTAGTATACCTGAAATACCTGGGGGAAAAAAGGAAAGCACAGGGATGGCTTATTCTGAGAAGCGCCTGTGTTTTGTACAGAGAAAGCTTTTCGGGGAAGAGGTAGGGGTTAACAGCTGGAAAAGGAAGAATCGAGGTATTGAGAGAAACCAAGCACCACATATGATAGCATTGGAGTAAGAGCTGGAGAATTTGAAAAATGTCTAGCTGAGAGCCAAAATGGAGATCAACAACCATAAAACATTAAAAAGCAGTTTGGCTGCTAAAGACCATTGCTGTGATAGATAAGTAGACATCTCCCGTGAAACCCGGTATCAAACACCAGGCACCACATGTTACTTCCCTGAGCACTGAGAAAAAGCAAAGATACAAAGAATTCTGGTAATGTGAAGGAGGAGCAAACCCTCCTTTAGAGTGGCTGTGCGCTGGCTGGCACAGCGGGCAAAGCCTGGAGAGGATTTAACTGAGTTTACAGACTGTAAGACTACTGGCCACATTGGAAAACATCAGCATCTTAAAGAACTGCAAGGCCATCATGGTATTTCATCTGGAAAGAGCCTTACCAGGTAGTCCTGGGATTGTTAAATGTTGCTTATTTTAGAAATGCACTGCTTCTAGAATCCAGCTGGTTTAGATGAACTTTAACATGAAAAGGCGTTTTTGTTACTTCGTATGTTGTGTTCATCGCACAACTATGATGCTTTGTAGCTGACAGGTCTGCAAAGTCTATAAAGCCTGGGTTGGTTTAGCTGGCTGAGTGGTACAATGCTGACTACAGCTGAAAAGCTTTAGATAACTTTGAAATGAAATTTGAATTTTGTCCTACCTTAAATGAAAAATCTGAAGTCTTACAACGGTTTAGTTTTGGTTTTGTTCATGTTACAGATTTTGGGTATTTTTTTTCTTATATGGTTAAAACAACCCTCAACACTTGGCTGTTCTCTTTTGTCTTCTAAAAATCTATAAATTATCTGTACTAATATATTAGGTTATACTAAATTTCCACTACGTCGTTTCATCTTGGATTTGCACTTCTATCATTCCCAATTGCAGGCATTATGAGTCCAGATGGGATTTGTTGAACCAATGTTTTTTTTTAAGTCTGGCTTGTGGGGTTTTTTTGTGGTTTTGTTGTTGTTGTTGTTGTTGTTGTTGTTGTTGTTGTTGTTGTTGTTGTTGTTGTTGTTGTTGTTGTTGTTGTTTTCTTTTTTTCTTTTTAAGAAACTTAAGGAAAAATTCTTTCAGTTGCAGCCAAAGGAACAGGTGAACTTAATTCAAGTTTTAAAAGAACATGCTAGTTAGGGAGCACCAAATCCCACATAGTTTGTGTGGTGCAGCATTACTTTATTTCCTGAAGGGCTTGCAATGCAGATGGCAGCAGTCTGCTGGGTGAGCTGCGTTCACTGTTAGCTACACAAATAATAGATGGATTACTCCATAAAACTGTCGTGAAGGAACTTCACTGCTGCAGACCATGGTACATTCCAGATATGATACTCTTGCAAGAGTTGTTTTGAACTGCATGGCTAAAGTGCTTTCTGAGCAGTTACTGCTATCAAGAGTGCAGTAATTAAAGACAATTCTGGCTTTCCTCCCTTAGCAGTCCAGCTGGCATAATTTCTAAGGAGATGATCACGTTTAAAACACCTTGTGTCCAGCTAGAGACATGGGATGTATTAAACATATAGATTAACACTTTTTCTAATTGTATTTACTCTTCTATTAAGTAGGGCTGCCTGCATTAGAGCCTGTATTTTCTACAACCTCATTATTCAGAATACCTGTCCACTGCTTCAAAGCTTTCAGGTGTAAATTTTCCTAAGTCTGAAAACTGCACTCTACTGGAGAATGCCAGATCCTAAAGCAGTCTGTGGAGTGCAGCAAAAATAAACTTCAACACTGAAAGAATTCAGAATTCTCAAAGACTGAATTTTCAAAGATTCATATTTTTAGATTTGTTTTTTTATGATCAGCATTTTCTTAGATTTCCCATGCCCATGTCATATTAAAAATCTTACTTTGCTTTTACTTGTCACGTCTTAATTGGCTTATTTATTCATCCTTAAAAGACTCAGTTAACTATTTAATTGGGCCATTGTTACATCTCTCAAAGTTCCCAGTCACTGTAATTCTGGCAAAGGAGACAAAACTCACTGGAGAGTTAAGAATATAATTTAAGAATATATTTTGGTGTGACAGCTGCAGGTGAAGTTTTGCTTTTAGTAGACTTACAGTCACTTCTGTAGAGAGGGACACAAATGAAGTACCATAGTACAAAATTTTTAATCCCCTCAAACATGAATGAAACAAAACTCAGATGACATTAGCCTGGTCAAATTCAGTGACTAAAAATAGAAAAGTTACCAAACCAAATGAAAATGTACAGCCCAGTGCACATTCTAGGGAATTGGTTTGAGTCCCAGTTCTTCTTAGATGTGACTGAATAAAATACTTAATCAGATGGCTACCTTAGCATGCAAAGTAGTCTTGCTTTAATGTGTCATTGAAAGAACTTCAAGGCAAGCAATGCCTTCCATTGCCTCTCTAAAAGACTCCATAAAAATGGTCAGAACTCAGGAGTTCCTCAAGGCTTAGGAAAAAAAGAAAGAATGAGCTCTATCTGTTGAAATTTTAATGTTTGAAATGGTTCATGAATTGCTTGTTCAACAGGCGAACAAAGGCAGAATTATATGTTGTGGTACTGATGATCTTTTCTTCAAATTTAGTGGTTCTAAAACATTTCTGAACAGAAGGCACACAGGTAGATATTACATATGTGGAAAATAAAGCATTTATCTTTGGTCATATTAAATGGAGGCTGATGAACTGTCTGGACAAAAGCTACAATTCCCATGTCAGCATTCTCAAGGGCACAGATACACTGAAGGGCCAAGCCCACGTGTCTGTGCTGGGATTGCCCAGCTGCTGCGGGCACGAATTTGGGCATCTATGTTTGGCCATGTGTGTGCCGGGCACGGCGATTTCCTTCATGAAGTGATTGAAAACAGCTACTAAAAATTAATGCTACACATGTCCTGGGTTTAAAGCAAAAGGATGTGTGTCTGTCTTCCTGAAATATCAGATATTTGCAGTGTCTCTGTCTCTTCTGTTCAGTAACTTTGATCAGTGTACAGCAGTTTCAAGTGATAATATGGATGAGTCCAACTAACTTAGAAACAAATGGAACAGCATCACCGTGCAGCCTAGCTCTTATGTGAGTAAATGTAAAAATAAGCAGTCAGGAATTCCTAAAATGCTGCCAGACACCTGGAGAGGAGCTTTCTCTGCCTTGATGTCCAGCTCTCACTCTGTCCACTGAGGTTTGATGTTGCCTGCAGTGCAAGAGAAAACCAGACTGCTGAAATACAGTGGAATTTCACATAACTAAAATGTCCTTTCAGACCAAACTGAAGCTTGGCCTGCCCCTTGAATTTGCTCTCTGTGCTCAGCAGAAAGTTCTTGGGCTTGACTTGCCTGGGCCAGGGGAGGGGGTACCCGGCAGGAATGTGTGGAATTGAAGGCTGGAAAAATTTGCTTGTCAAGCAGCATATTCTTGTTCTGAGCAGTTATCTAAATGAAAGTGATTTCCCAGGGCATCTGGCTCTGCACATGATCTAGAACAAATAGCAGAGGATTAATTTTCGTTTCAGAAGTGGAGGATTTAGCTCTGTCTCAGGGAGATGCTACGCAGGGGGCTGCCAGGGGGAGCATTCCAGTCAGCAAAGCACTTTCTGCTCAGAATTAGCATTCAGGCAGTTAAATAGCTCAGCTGGCTGGGCAGGCTTAGCTCTCTGAGCACTCAGCAAAGGTATCAGGGAAGAAAATGAGTTAGAAACTTCCTTTGCTTATCTGCCTTTATGTATGTTGTGTCTCTCTGCAAAGTTCAGTGTCTTTAATGCAAGCCTTGCAATTTGGACTTGCCATGCTCTTAATTAAATTCAATATTAAAAAGTCAAAGCAATCATAATTAAGTGATTCTGTTTTTTCAGCAAGTGTTGATTTACTCTTCTAAGTAGTACATAATTAGTGTTTTTCTTCTTCTTTCTCCTCTTCCCCCCCCAGGCCCATATAAATTGGGTAGCAAACTCTTATCTGAGTGTGGTGTTTGACCTTTCACATTATTTATCAAAATAACNCTTTCTCCTCCTCCCCCCCCAGGCCCATGTAAATTGGGTAGCAGACTCTTATCTATCAAAGGTGTTTGACCTTTCACATTATTTATCAAAATAACGATCTCCGACTTACCTTTTTATCTTACTAAAACAAAGTTATACTTAAGATAGGAAAAATTGGCTGCTGTGAGAACCTCACACAAGTTTTGATCTTGAGCTGTGGTCACTTCTACAATGTTAATAGTTCTCATTTACCTACATATTGCTTGAAAAACCTTAGGAGAAGATCTTTTAATATCCTTTATTTACAACACGGTACATTATGTACTGCCTTTGGAATACATGTCACTGAGAAGCAGGAGCTTCTCAATTGGCAGTAATTCAATCCTGGGATTATTTTTTGTCAACATGGGAAAAACATGTATTCCATCTTTTTAGTATTCATAACAGTTCATTTTGAACTTCTGCTAAAGACCTAGTCTGCTATTCAGAAAATTTGATATGTGTGCTGAAATGGCTTGATTTATTCAAATAAGGCATTTCAAAATTTCTTTATAAGCATGAATATGCCTTGTTTTTAATAGAGATTGGAAAGGAGTTTACTGAAGCCAGCACATTATTGGTTATTAAATAATCTCTATTGTGTGGGCTTGTCTCCTGCAGGTTTTCAAAGCACACAGGTAAACTGCAGTGCGAGGTGTGGATGGTGACACCATTTATACCGAGATCTGTTTTTATAAAGGGTGGCTATAGCTTAGTTTTGTGCACAATGATCTTGTTCTATGCGTGTCAGCCATTACTTGTTAGATGTGACACAGACACTGTCAAATCTCCATTTATTTGACTTACAATTTGGTTTAATGACTGAAAATTGGCATAACTTCACTCTTAACATTTTGTTGAACAAACTGAAGTACTTTAAAACATTCCTGGCAGTGTGGGTAACTCCTTTCTGTTTCCCTCTGTTGTGAAAGGTGAAGCCCAGAGCAGAGTTTTACTCACGTTTAATCCAAAGTTATTTTTGAGCATCTGAAGATACTGCAGCTCTCTAAACTATGCTTTGTTTGTTTCTTCAGGAACATCACGTGTCCACTGAGAACTTGGAGCATGGCTATGAGCAACGCCAGTGACTCTGTGGTCCTGGGCAATGGCAGCATCTTGTCAAATGCTGCTGGCCCAGGGGTTGTTGCAGCGAATGACGGAGACATCACGGTCCAGCAACTCCCATCCAAGGAAACACCCAGAACAAAGCCAAGTCCAAATGGCTGCCTGCAACTAAATGGTACAATCAAACCATCCTTTCTGCCTTTAGACAACCAAAGAACTCAGCAGATGTTGTCGCAATGCTGCCACCCTTGTCCATACCATCATTCTTTAAGTAGCCATAATAGCAAGCAAGAATGTCATTCAGTGGTTGGCAGCTCAGCACCATCTCCTATGACCTCGTGCTGCATGCAGCCACACACTGAGTACTCAGCCTCTCTTTGCCAAAAACACACCCCTGTCTATCAGCCTGCCTGCTGTCTTCAGCCCTCCCCATCCTTCTGCCTTCACCATCAGTGGCCTGACCATTTCCAGCATCAGCCCGTGCAGCAACACATAGCCAGGATAAGGTAAGCAGGTTGCATTATTTCTTAGTTCTCAGGATGGCTAATCTTTCCCAGAACTATTTTGTTTTCTTACAAAAGTAGAAGATCTGAAAGGAGGGCTAACCAAATTTCTTTCCCAGTGATTTTACAGATCAATTTTCAATGCATTACCAAGTTATTATTTCCAGAAGAAACCAAGTCAGTAGATTTGTTTCGCTGGGCTCCATCAATATTTCCAAAGTGAATTAGTTCTTTCTTGGGGGGAAAAAAAAAAAGTGCTTTTTTGTTTGTTTGTTTTCTTCTTGGGGATTGTTTGAAAGCTCATTAGCTCTTTTAGAAGACACAGGGTACACCTCTATTGTGTAAAACAAACCAGTACAGAGGTAGCTAAGAATACACTGAAAGATCTGGTATGTCTGCATAATCCAATCAAAACACGTATTTCCTTAAAAAGACGCATTGGAAAATACTTTCAACAATTCTATTCTGAAATGTACAGGGTGTTTTTTCTTTGTCAGGCCAGGTGGTTCAGTGGGTTGCCCTCATGTCTTTTCAGTGTAGATTATCTGCTGAACATCAAAGTTGTGCTCAGATTGAGAAATTTGGGATTTATCCAGATTTTAGTCCTTTCTGTTCTCCGTTTCATAAGAACCTTCCTCTTTGTTAGCTTTGGAGTTCCACAGCTTCAGGGAGAAGCAAACTTGAGAAAAATCTACAGCCTCTTGGTCCTGGGCAAAATCAGACAGTCTTAAGAGGCAATTTCTAAAAAGCAGATTCCCCATTGAAGGAGGATGCTTTGAAGCTTTTAAGCAAGGTTATTATTTTCTCTGAGTTGTAGTTGGGCTAAAAGAGGTGGATTTTCATGGGAGCATTAAAAACTAGCCTTCTCCCTGTTCTCCAACATCTGCAACTTTGTTCAAGAACTTGGAGCTGTAAGTGTCTCTCAGTCAGTTACAGTGATTTTGTCTTGATGAAATATATGAGCTAATTTTAAACTCCTAAAAATATCAGACTGGGAAAAACATGTAATGTGGAAAAAATCAAAGTGAATAAAGCTTTTTTTCTCCTAAGGTAAAAGCAGATGAAAATAGGGATGATAATTCAGAGCACAGATC
>VZUA01102040.1:0-18822 GCA_013401035.1 Horornis vulcanius
GCTTGGACTGTGACCAGAGGATCAGTGAGCATGCGCCAGGCAGCGGGGTCAGACGTTCATCTCAAGAGGAAGACTATTGCCTTCATCCCTGAGACCCCCGAGACGACCACCAGAGACAACTGCGCAGTCGCAAAGGGCAGGTAAGTTAATAAGCATACGAAGCGGAGAAGGGAGGACCCATGGAATGAATATACATAGGTGTATTGCGAAACTTGCTGGATATGTAACATTCTGGAGGATAAAAGAAAACGTGTATGAGCGAGGGGGCGCTTATGCCTTTGCGGAGGTATCCCGCATACGCCCGGCCAAATAAACCACATACCTACTTTAAAACTCACTTTGTCTCTGAGTTTTAGATTCTTTCCGCCTGCCACCCTCACCTGTAGAAGTTCTCGGAGCCGCCGATGGCCACGAGGCAATAAGCGTTGGTGAGCTTGGCGAAACAGCCCAACTCGTTGTTGTTCTCGAAGCTGGCGCGGACCGCCATGGCAGGAACGGGAATGCGAACGAGGCCGGGAATGGGAATGGAGCTGGGTCCGGGAAAGAAGCCGGAAGGGGACGGTATCGGGACCGGGAAGGAGGCTGAACTGGGAATGGGAACAGGAAAGGGCGGGGGTGGCTCCGAGCGCCTCCGCCGGAACCACGAGCCGCTTCCGGTTCCGGCGGGGCGCACGCGGGGCAGAGCGGCGCCGGCCGCGCTTCTTGGGGACAGCGCCCCAAGCGGCCGGGAGGTGAGAGCGCACTGGGCGCGCCGCCATGAGGGGGAGCGGGGGCGGGACCTGCCCGGGACCCGCTGAGGGACCGAGCGCCACCGACCCCGGCCCAGGAGGGACCGGCCCGTGGCGGCAGCATCGCCCCAGGCGCCGCTCGCCAACCCGCCCCGCCACGGCCCTGTGGGACACAACCCCTCCCCGTGTGTCCGCATCCCAGCGGGGGCTGAGCCGGCCCGTGTGTCCCCACAGCCTGGAGAGGCCGCCACCGCTCCAGCTGAGGCATCGCTCTCCTTGTCCCGGGTGTCCATCACTGTCCCTGTGCGTGTACCAGGTGTGTCATGGCTGTCCCTGTCCTTGTGTCGGTGCCAGGTGTGCTGTTGTTGTCTCTGACCCTGTGCCAGATGTGCCATGGCTGTCGCTGGCCCTGGCCACTGTGGGCCACCCCCATCTGTGTACAGCCCCAGCCCATGCCCTGGTGCTCCCCGGGTGCTGACACTGTCCCTGTCCCAGCACGAGCCATGCTTGGGCACCACCTCCATGCTGACACTTGGGGTGTAGGACAGCAAACGTGTCATCTGAGCTGACAGGCCAGCCACGAACCCCCTGCCACCTGAGTGCCTCACTCATGAGTAGGGGCCACCTGTGTCAGCTAACACCAGTGTTCAGGTGTGCCCCCGGAGCAGCCCCCATCCGTGTGCTGACACCACTGATGTGCCAATGTCAGCCACGTGTAGGTGCCAACGTGTGCCCAGATATGTCCCTGTCCTCTCCTGGCACAGCTCAGCATGGTGTGGCCCTGACCACACTCAGTGCTCAGTCCCCCCCGCAGCAGGACCCAACATGGCTTTTTCCAGCAGAGCAACTCCTTTATTTTTCACATCCCCCTGCCTTTGGCCATTTCATTTTCACCATATGGATACAGGGAGGGGAATTGCTCAGCATGGAGAGAACCAGGGCTCACCCTGAAGACCTCAGTGGCCAGTTTCCAGCTGTAGCAATGGCTTTGCTGTAGGTTTGAGGGGAAATGGTTCTTTCCCAAGTGGGTAAAAAGAATGTGGATTATATTTACATGCTTTTCTCCCTCTTGCCACAATCATGTAATTGAAAATTTGAGCTGCAGTTGCTAGTCTCATCTGAATCAGTCATCTACATAGATTAAACACCTTTTAAGAGGAACAAGACTAATGTTTTGACTCCAAGCCCCAGGCATGATGATTGGCAGGGAAAAGCAACCCCTTGAAAACGAGACCAGAGGCCAGCTTGAGGCCCAGGTCAGAGTTCGAACCGACTGTGTATGTGTTTGGATTTTAACTTGTTGTACTTGGTGATCAGGTCCAGCTTGCTGTGCCCCAGAGTCATTCTCTTCTCTGCCCCATATGCGCTGTTCTTTTCCAGCAGCACATCCTCTGGAAACTTGTCATAGCAAGGCACTACGGACTTTTTATCCCGTTTGAGGTGGTTGTATGGGGAGAAAAGGTCAAAATGGCTGTGTCCAGGGCTCTGTCTCTTTTCCACCCCATAAAACACATTCTCATTTTCAGCTGGCAGCTCCCCAGAGGTGGCTCCAAGTGCTCTCTGCTTCAGGCTGGTCCCATTGCTGCTGGTACCCTCTGACAGGGACTGCAGCGGCTGCTCTGCTCTGGGCAGGGAGCAGTGGCTGCTGTTGGCCTTAGTGTCCCCCTGTTTACCAGGGTTATTGCAGGAAGGCTCTGGCTGCAGGAATGTCCTTGCTGTTGTGAAGTTTAATTTAGGATACAAGGCTAGGGAGGGTTTATTTGGAGGACTGTTTGCTGAGTCTGGTGGTTCTTCTTGCTGTTTAGGGCAAGTGGGCTTCAGGAATGTGTCTTCCTTCCCCTTCTTATTGCCAGAATCAGAGCTGGACTCTTGCTTTTCCTGGTGTGCACTGCAGTTGGAGTTTTTCATAAAGGGAGACACTTTTATGCTTCTGATGCTCACATTGGAAAGGCTGCTGGAGGGGCTCAGGGTCTCAGTATCATTCCCCTGAGTGGGTTTTAGAAGACAGTTGTCAACTTTTGAGGTATTCCAAGAAGAGAGACATGTCCCAGGATCTGGCACACAGAAGCTGGTCACTGCTCTGGACTCTGCATACAAGTACCGGAATTCCTTGTCAAACTCTTCAACAATTTGCCCACGGAAGTGGGTCACCAGGCCAGTGTGGACTTGGCTGCAAAGCCAGGTGAAACTGCAGAAAAAGAAACAAAACACATGTAACTTTAGTTCACATGGTGCCAAAATGCCTAGCATGGATTTTAACATTCCAGTGATGGAGTGCTTCCCGATTTGTGTTGTTAAAACTTAGTCTCTAAGTAGGCAGGTATGGGATTGCTCATGGAGATGATCGTGCTCATCAATAATTACAAAAGAACAACCCTAAAGTGGTTGTTTGATTTCAGCTCGGGGTCCCTTGCTCTTCCCTCACCTTGGCAGGAGCTGTGTTCTCATGTCCTGACATCTGCAACACGTGATGGACTTGTAGGAGCTGCTTGGGCAGGCAGGAAATGAGGAACTGCCTTGAGGAGTGGAAGGTCTCCAGAGACCACAGGAATACCTCAGGACAGGAATGTCACAGTAGGACACGAAATAAAGATGCTTGACTCCAGTCAGAAGGCAGAAGAGAATCAGAAGGCTTTATTTACAATTCATTCAGCCTTTTTATAACATGCTGCACTAAAAAGGCACATTATTGGTCCATAGGATTGACACCTCTCTCCATTGGTTAAGTAACAGAAATAGCAAACAACACCTGGGAGAGAGATTGTTAGGGAAAAGGAATATTGTTTACTTAGAAATATTATGGGAAAGGTAGTTATTTACACAAAGTTGTTGGAAAAAAAGGAAAACTTGAAAAGTTTCCCTTGGGAAGAGCCAGCAATTCTCAGGCTCAGAAATATTGGGCCCACACAGAAAGGCTGATAATGTTTGCCATAAGTATTGCTGGGGATTCCCAAATGCAATAGAAGTTAATTCTTGGCTCAACAAGTCCAGACCCTGCCCTCAAAGCTAAGTGATTTAGGATCTTTTCTGGGAGATTGTCATATTCTACCTTAAAACCAAACTAGTTTTGCCCTAACTGGGGAAAAACTTCCATTAATTGACACTCTGCAAATTTTCCTTATCTGTTTAACCCTATCTCTTGTTTGTGCCCAAACTGCAACCTAATTAACTCTTCTCCAATATAGCTACAGATTGTAACCACGTTCTCCTAATCTTCCTTTTCCTGATTAAACAGGGAAGTTCCTCTCCAGACTGGGATCCCCAGGCTCCTGGTCATCCCAGTCATCAGCTGATTTTTTGTTCTTGCTGTAGTCAAACCAGACCAGCAGAGTAAATGTGTCAAATAAAAAAAATGTGTCAAAGCAGAATTTTCAGAGGTGGCGGTGTCAGCTGAGGGCTGCGTTACTGGCTGCTAAAGCAAGACATTGATTCTGAAGAGCAGGATAAAATGACAGGAGTTCCAGGAGAGCAGTTGTCCTGGGAGAATACATTCTCAAGTAATTGTCATTTCAGGACAAGATACTGGCACTGTGTTTTGGGACCTCATCAATGTTTAACTCACAAGACAGCTGTTTGGGAAGTTCTAGCAGGAAACCCAGCTCCTGGCCTGTCCCTGAGCACTCTGCAGTTGTTATAGGTGAGACTAGTGTTTGGTATGTTTACACTCAGCAATCACACCCCAAAGAGAAACATAAAATGACAAAAAATACTCTGCTGCTTCCTATCAAACCAGGTAAATTAGGTAAGAATGGAAAAGTAGTAAAAGAATGAAAAGATCTTTGTGGGTGGCATGAAGAGTAATCAGAAATACCACCCTGGAGGCTCAAAGCAAATGCATCCCTTCACAGAGATAGGAAGGTGAAAAAATACAACCAGAAACTACCTGGGATGGCTAAATGACAAAGGAGAAGCTCCTAAGCCCAGAGAGAGCATCTTTGAAAAAGGTTGGGTCACACATTGTAAAAGGGGAAAGAAGAAATATTCAGCTCTTTTTGAGGCACACAGCCCGTGTGTTCAGGAGTGTTCAGATAATTTCTCTGCATCCCTTTGCTGTACAGGAGCCTGGGCTGCCCTGAGCCCCCTTTATACAGAACACAAGGGAGGATCAGTCTCCTGTTGAGATCTCTGTAGAAGAGATTAGAAAACATCAACAGAGCAGATATCAGTGACTGGGCAGGAACAGGGATCATCAGTCCAGGAGAGCCAAGGGAATGCCAGGATGAAATAACTCAGCTCCTACCCAGGCGTGCTATCTCCCACTTGAAAGGGCTCTGGCTATCAGGAGAGTGGCAGGGTGCTAATGTGATATAATGTTTTTAATGTTCCAGACCATTAAGTCTCACCAATTAGACAGATGTAAGTTGTGTAGTTACACAAATTAATAGAGACTGTTCTAAAGAATACAATTAATGGTCATATAGGAAATATGAGATAATAGGAAAGGCAGCTCTGGCTAAGGAATGTTATCTCTCAAAAAGCCCTGAGAGTTCTTTGAAGAAATCGAGGAGTCCAGACAGGGGAGATTTCATGGATCAACACTGTCAAAGGCGTCTGCCCCAGGGCACTTCCTGGCTCCCAGGAGTGCTGGTGGCCCCGGCCACGTTGTCACAGTATTGTCCCCCATCCCAAGTACCCAGCCATCTCCTCTCACCCATGTGAAATGCCCTTCCCCCTTTGAGGGAAGAGCACTCTCCCAGCTTTATGACTGTCCCTGCCACTGATGCCTCTTGCCCCAGTCTGGGCATTCCTGTTCCAGTCCTGTCCCAGTTTCCCCATACCAATCCAGTGGGGTCCTGCTCACTCTATGTCATGACAGGATCTGGAAGGAATCATCCAAGTCCCCTGGTGGCACAGCCCTCCTTGCCACAGCACAGGTTTCCAGGATGGGACAATGTGGTCTTGCCAGTCATTGCTATTCCCATTGCTACAAACTGATAAAGGTCTTTTCTTCCCTGAATGACATAGCCAAAGAATGATTTCTGGTATAAAAATGAGGCACTGGATGAAGTTCACAGGTTACAATCCAATACAAATAGGAAGAGGTACTTCCTTGCACAACACAACACCCACATGGGCTTGGAGCTCCTCCTCATAGGAGCTTCTAAGAGCGGTAGGATTTTTCTGACATTATTTTTTCCTTATAACAAACTGCTGCTCACAGCAGTTCTAGATCTGGGACACAAAGGACTCTGGGAGAGGATGGCTGTAGGATAGGATCCCCTCCCTGCCCTGCTTTCAGACTCTCCGGGAGCGGTGCAGCTCAGCCCTTGGCCGGGAGATGGAGGTGCAGCATCACCTCCGGGTGGTGGGGGGCACCGGCCGGTCCTCGCAGCACCCCCTGCCCCGGGGCTCTGGCGTCGGCCGAGCAGGATCGGGAAGAGCACCTGCGGTATTCCACAAGTCTCCGTCTCAGCAGCATTTTTGACACCTGGATCAGTTCCCTGCATGCCCCCCTGTACAGCCGTGCTCTGCTTTGGGGTCACGGTGGCCTTTCCCTTTCTTCAGCTGTTTGTACAGGTGACTCCAGATCTCCACACTCAGCCTCTCTGCTTCAGCTCTTTCCAACAGATAAGATACCAATTTGCAGCAGAAGGTTTTTTGCTTCTTTCAATAGTTTCTCAAACTCATTTTTATTGCTCTTCTGTCACTTGGGGTGTCACAAAGCCATTCTTCTCTTTCCATATACCAACACAAATTTCCGTGTTCTGTTTTTGCTCATGGCTAAATGCGTGTACCACATAACAGTCATTACTAGACCTTTCATTTCAAGTGACATTTTCTTTGATAAGGTAACAACAACCTGCCTTTATTGCAGCAAGCTCTTTTAGCTTGCTCCCAACACACTTGAAATCATTTCCATTCCTTTATTTTCATCTTTGTTTTGATCCAAACCAGTGCAATGTATTCAACTAATTTAGGCACCCATGTCTGTTATCTCTTATTTCTTATTCATGCTTCCAGCAGCAGACCTTGTCTCTTTGTCCTGGATTCGCTTTTTATTTACACACCTGAGGACTTGTTCCTCCCTGCTTCGGTGTGCCCAGCAAAGCTGTACATAACTCATCTCCTGGTAATGTCATTGCCACATGTGTCACCTGGGGTTCCCTTGCTGATGCACTGTGCTTCCCACTCCTTATGCACTCACTTCCTGCTTAATTTGAATTTCTTTCTTGAGGTGACTCCTCATCAAGCTAGATCTGGAAATCCCTTTGCAAAGCTCTTTCCTCTTGCTTGGATACCTGTGAGGATAAGCACCTTTCTTTGGAAGAAATTCCAGGCTTCCTCCAGCTTCAAACCCATGTAGCTTTATGTGTCCATTGCCAAACACTTCTGTACTTCAGTTTTATTTCTCCTGAAGCCACGAGCGGAAGCATTTGGACTCTTGTAAACTTTTGCCTCTCATTTTTCATTTTCAGCTGCTGTGTCAGCTTCAACCCCAGATCTTGAGTTTCTTCTTATAGCAAACATTGGGCTCCTTCCTCTCTGTGCCCACGGCAGGACACACAACGATACTGCTACCATCTGTCATTTTCAGCAGAGAAATTTAATATCCTGTAAGGCACCTCGAACAGCCACATAACTCCCTGTCAGGCTGACAATACCAGCTCTTTTCTCTGGTTCTAGTCTATCTTTCCTGTTCAAGATCCTGTTTAGCTCTAGCCCCTACTGGCCCTTGGGTTCCTCTCACCGGCTGAAACAGTAAATTTCTTAACTGCTCAAATAAACACTCTATTTCTTCTGGTGCCCAGAATAAACCTAAATAGCTAGATATATAATTATATTTAAGAATTTAGATTATTGCTTTGCCTAGATACCTCAATCTAGTTTTAACCTTAATTTAGAAGAAATATAATGCTAAACATTTAATCAACGTACACATAAGAGTTGAAGGATATAAACTAATTTGCCTACATTTGTTTAAGATAAGAGCAGTGACCTTGGTTTCCATATTTAGAAAATGCTGCAAAAAAGTGCTTGATCTGTACCAATAAGCAGCAATATATCAGAATAAATTAAGGAATCGTAGAATCACAGAACACCCTGAATGGGAAGGGACTCACTGGGATCATCCAGTCCAGCCCCTGTCCCTACACAGACCCCCCCAAAATCCCACCCTGGGCACCCCTGGCAGCGCTGTCCAAAGGCTCCTGGAGCTCTGACAGCCTCGGGGCCGTGCCCATTCCCTGGGGAGCCTGGGCAGGGCCAGCACCCAATAGGGGAAGAACCTTGCCCTGAGATCCAGCCTAAACGCCCCTGACACAGCTCCATGTTGTTCTTATTGTATGAATGAATAAAACCTGTGGAAGCAGAAGGACAGTTAAACTATTTCTGCATATTTTGATCCTTTTCTTCTTTACTCATCTCCTTATTGCAGAGCTGCCAGACTGGAGTTACCCAATGGATAGCATGGTGCAGTGGATTGCTACAGACCAAAGCTGGGATGTGTAAAAGGTCACACAGTTAGATGTCACCCTCTTCACTTCAAAAATAAATGCAAGAAAACTGTATTCTGATAAAAGGACAGGATGGAAATCAGTGACACTTGGGTAAGGGATTAGAATCAATGGAGAACATCTGAACAAATAAAGCTGTATTTGGGAAAGTGCATGGTGGCTGTACTGGGAACTTTCTGAACAGAGTGCTGATGGTAAATAAGCCATGTTAAGGGGGTTCTGAGAGACTAAGAAGGCAGAAAGCAGAGGGATAAAGGGAGATCCTGCCAGGTTGAATGGGAGCCACTATGGGGAGAGTTGCCAAAACTGCATTTTAGACACTATAAATGACCACTAATTGGAAAAACTAACCAGAAGGCCAACAAAAGGAGAAATAACATTACCAGTTCAGAGAATTTCTTTGGGAAGGCCACTCAGCAAAAAAATAACCATGACCTAGCCATATCAAATATTCTTTCAGGACCAAAATAATCCATAACAGTAATGCTTAATTTCAAAGAGAAAGTGAGGAATGCTATTAAAAAAAAATTTAAAAGAATAATCAAACAGGTTAAATGCTTGAGGTGGCAATGAGATTGTTTAAAGATGCTATGTTAGAGTCTCAGAGAAAATGTATGTATCAAAAAAAAAGACATTTTAAATCATCAGAAAAATTGCACCATAGTTAAAAGGTGCATTAAACAAAAATATTAAAACAAAAAGTCTTCACAAACTGGAACTCATTGATTTTCCAATTATGAACCATGGAACAACCTATCATTTAATATTGAACATAGAAGCAGAGGAATGGAAAGTTTTAAATGTGAACCTTTTAAAGAGCTCCTGGAAAACTACAAACCAGCCAGACTTATTTCCATACTGAACAAACTGGTAGAAGCAAATAGAGACTAAAATGATTAGATGTATAAATAACTATAATCATAATGCTGAAGACTCAGCATGTTTTTGTGGAAGGCAGCCATGCCTCAAAAGCCTCTTGCAGATCGTTGAGGGAGGCAGAAAGCAAATAGATGTGTGCTTCAAAGAGATTTTGACAAGGTCATTCAGCAAAGACAATTTTCGTTGTTAGAAAAATTAAGTGATCATGGAGGGCATACAAAGGAAGGTCTTCTCAAGAAGTATCAGTTGATTAAAGGTACAAACACTAGCAATAGGTTTAATTTTACCCACTGGAAACCCACAAGTTTTGTGTTGGGATCAGTGCTGTTCAACATGTTGAGGAAAGTACTAAAAAACTGTAGAAAATGTCCATGTCAGACCTCATGACAAAATTATTGTGGATCAAAAGAAAACTGGATGAACAGAAGCTGCAAGAGAATCTTATGGTAAGGGGGGAATATGTGACAAAATGATGGACAATTAAATGTCAATTAATTCAAACTCTGGATACAAGAAGTTACTGAAAAGCCAAGGATACTTCACCTGGAGAAGAGACGGTTCACATGAGGAATTATAATGGAGGAGGACAAAATCATGGATGCAGTCAAGAAAGTAAACAGGAAACACTGATTTTCTGTGCCCAGGTTGTGGGAATTTGAGGACATCAAATGTAATTATCTAGCAGTAGGTCTACTGTAAACACCACACATCACTTCTTCACACAAAACATAAATTAAACTGCATAACCTGTTGCCAGAGGGTATCATGGAGGCCAGACATGGTAGGAAAGAGTCTCCTATAGCAAACTGAACATAGAGAAGCACGTACAACTTAAAACCCCGGAGTTCTGAAACTTCTGATCCTTGCACACAGCACTGCTGAACTGCAAAACCTGCTGCTGGGTAAGAGCACTCTTACCCTTGTTCCTATATCATCCTGAGACACCCCTGGTTCCACCCTGGATCTTTGGCTTTGCTCAGTAACTGTTCTCATCCTTTGCTTTCCCATCTGCAGGGGCAGTAATTTAAATATCTCCTATACAGGTTGCACTATACCCAGGAGCAGATATCCTGATTTCCTGCTGTGAAAGTGTTTCTGACAAATGTTGAACAAATTCCTCAAGAAGAGACTGTTGCTGTTAGTCTAAAATATCCTATCCTATGCTATCCTATGACACAGCACAGAATCAGATGTAAGACCCTATTCAACTGAAATACTATCTTCCAGAATTCCAGAAGTTTCAGCTCTGCAGAGATCTGTAGAAGAGGAGAACATGACAGCCCCCAGTCCCTGTCCTGAATGGCACAGGGAGGAACTTACCAGAGAGCTGCACCTGCATTTTAAGCAATGCCCTGACTCTGGGCCACAGGGAAATCCTATGTTCCTCCAGCTGTGCAGTTCAATCCAGCTGACACATGCTCAGCTTTAGCCATTCAAAAATGAGTGATCCAGTTATGTAATCCCTGCCCTTGCAGCCAATGGAGATGGATAGAGGGATTTAAAAGACGAGTAGATGTGAGTTAGTTGTGGGCTCAGCAGTGCTGAGGAACAGTTGGACTCAAGGCTCTTAGAGGGCTTATCTGCCTGACCAATTCTATGATTCTAGCATCCTGTGTTTCCAGGAAGTGATTCACTCCATGGCTTTTAGGTGTCTTAGGATGGTCAAAAGGCCACAAACACTGCTCTCCATGTTGTTTAGAGATTTGACACAACCAGTTTTAACCATGCACTTACATTTTTCATTCATTTTGCCAGAGTTTGATGAGGTGAGTCCTCCACTCTTGGAGATGATGAAGTCAACACCAGAGGAGAAGGTGCAGCTTGAAGCTACAGCACTGGTGAGGATACTGGTAGCCTGAGGGTTCAGGATGTGCTCACAGAGAGATGGAAACTGAGAGAAAGGGAGAGGGAGAGCAGTGTTCAAGGAGATCTGGTAGAAGGAGAATAAAAGTATTGCCAGGACAACAAATTCACAGAGCAGGCTGTCCTAAGGAGTGCACTGTTTGTGAAGGATAATATAATGTTCAACAGTGTGAAAATACTGTGGGAAAGATCTGCAGGTGGAAAAGCAACTAAATAGAGTCTAGTAATAATAATATAGCACAAGAACAGTAGTCCTGACCCTCTGATCAGAACTGTGGGGAACAGTGTTAACTGAGATCACAGAGGCTGCAAAATTAGGATGGGCAGCAGCAGTCCATTCATACACATACAGGTTAATGCTTCACTGGGATGAGCTATGGAGAAAAACTTTTTGGAAGCAATAAATAATTACATGCCAGAATTAACTAGTCTAAATTGTTTGACCCACAAGGAAAGATGTGATACAGGATGTGGTCTGGAATGGTACATAAGACTTGGTTCCAAGAGGCAGAAATGGAAGAACCCATTTGTAAGAATGATTGCAACAGAATTTTAGCTCTTCAGTGGAGAGCAAACTAAACGAATGCAGCATGTGAAGATTCAATTTCAAGAAAGGTAACTATATAAAAATGCAGCAATTGGTCAAAAAGAGTTGAAAGGGAGCAGACCAAAAATGTTCAGGATGATTGGGGCTGTAGGTTGTTTACAAATGCTGTACTGGCAGTCAAGGAATCCGTGGGCTCATTGGAGGCCGGTGTCAAAAGGGTGATGGCAAGGCCATAGCTGAGAACCTCAATGAATTTCCTGCATCCATCACTGGTGACACTGTGCTGATACACAGGAGTGAAACACTGAGATGTGTTTCCCTCCTGTGTACCAGCACCATCAGGAAGGCCAAGGGCTGAGAGGTTTCCCATATGATCCCACCTACAGAGAGGGCTCTGAATGCAGTCTTGAGGCCCACACACCCCTGGAGCTGCCCTCTACCCTGGGGGATGCAGAGCAGGCTGTGAAGAACAAGATTCCTGCTAGCATGGAGAAGCACAGCCTCTTGGAAAAGGACAACAGGGCAAAGGCAAGCCCATGAAGAAGCCAATGAGCACATGGATGCCCTCAGGCATGGAGGGGTGCAGTGAAATCCCCAGGTTTGCAGGTGAGCCTCAGGACCTTTAGGTGGTTGGGCACCTCACTGAAGGTGAGCAAATCTAGAAGGACCTCACTGAGCTGAGCAAGTGGACAAATATGTGACTGATGAACATCAGTAAAGGAAAATGTGGTGTATCCATAGGGGAAAATTATTTGAAACAGCTCAGGAAGGAGCTCAGAATCATCATCAGTGGTTGTCTGACAGCATCAGCTCAGAGTGCAATGGCAACTAAAACATGCAGTGAGTGTTGGCTCCTGCCAGCAAGGGCCACAATCACAAACCAGAGGCTGGGCATCTTTTACCCCTCTTGAACACTTCGGTGCAGCATATCAGAGGGGCCACATGCAATTCTGGTCTCTGCACCTCAAGAAGGAGGTAGAGAGGTCACAGAGGGTGCAGAAAAACAGAATTAAAAAGGCTGAGGGATGCAGCAGCCACTGTATGAGAGACTTTTGAAAAGTTTGAGGTATTCAGGTAAGAAGAAGGCAGGGAGGATGGATAAGATGGAGGTTTGGAAAACTATGAAAGCACTGACTGAGGTGAATGCAGGGTAGCTGTTGAACCAACATGCAGCACCAGGAGTTACAATATTCAGTATTTTGGTAAGGAATATTTCCTCAATATCACCCATCTCTGCCACAGTAGTTGCTGTATTTTCTTACCTGTATGTACCAGCAAGAACTTGATCACAATCAACCAGGACAAATTTCTCCAGAACCTGGCCTGCAAATTTCTTGCCTGCTTTGCTGTAGTACGTGTCTCCACTCAGGCATCTTATGCGCATGTTCTGAAACCAAAGCAGGGAGAGCTGGTAAGGGGCCATGTACTGACCTAAACTGAGATGTTCCCTTGTGCATCACTGCTGGACTCCCTCGAGCTCATGCTCTGCTCCGAGAGGTAGAACTCAGCAAGGCATTAAGTATTTCTTGGCTCCTACATACCAAGTATTTTGTCACACTGCCTGCTTCTACAGGATAAAAAAAAAAAACCAGCAAAAATTAACAAGTTGCACTCAAGTGCAAATTCTAGTTTTAAAAAAAACTTGGGAGAATCCTATGAGCCTACAGATCATTTCTGACATATGTAAAACTATCCATTTTTTCCAGATTATTAATAATATTCAACACCCCACACTAGCTTATGGCTCTGCATTGAACTACATTTTGATGCATAACAACTAGCTAGTTTCTAATCAGTAGTGTGCTGCTCTGATTTTAGACAATGACAGGCTTAAAACATCACTTGATAAAAAAACCCAAAACCTTACAAAGAGGAATATCTGCATTTTAAGGAACTCCTTTTATCAATACATTTTAAAATTATATTAACATTTTCAGCAGCTATACTCAACTGAAGCAGACCTGATGCTCCACTGCAAATACTTCTCTGATACAGCCTTGGCCTGTAAAACCAACTGCCTAGAATAAACCAGGGAATATGGCTCTTGATATCCATTGGGAGCCTCTTTCATAATGTGAGGCATTTGCCCAGAATAGAAGTTATTTGCACCTCAGGTGAGGAAGGCATAAGAGCAGAACAGTCACTGGAAACTGTTGCTGACCTGCTCTGTGTGATACAATGCCAAACAAAACATCTGGCATGTAAATAAGCATCCCTAAGGCTACACCTACACGGGGCTGCCAGGTCATTCCTTCTTGCCCTCCAGGCCAGCTCCCCTGACACCTGGAGCACCTCTGGTACAGCAGGAGCTGTCTGAAGCTGTCACCACCTGTATTTGACCGGGCAGATCTCTCTGTGGGCAGCTCATTCCTGCCGAGCATCAGCAGGAATGACCAGCTACAGACAAAGCCCTACAGCAGCCGCGTCGGCGTCGGGGCCAATTTGCTCCTGGCAGAGGTGGGCGCTCAGGGGAATGTGGCAGTGCCCCTCCGTCACCCAGAAGATTTCTGGCCAGGCACAGGCAAGGGACAAGCAACCAGCAGCTGGGGTTTGCCTGCAGATGTTCCCGCAGGGCGCAGTCCCACGCCCCTTCCAGCTTTCCGGAGCTGCCTCTGGGCACCCCTGGGCCCCCTTCGCCTGCCTCCACGGGGCTCAGGAGCGACGCAGGGACCCTGCGGCAGCGACTCCCCCGCGGGTGGCTTCCCCCTGCTGTCAGTCCCCGCGGCAGGAGCTGAGCTTCCCTCCGGGAACACGCGCCCAGTGGGAAAGGCTCGGCTCTCACATTGCAGTGAGGGTCTCCCAGCCCATCCAGGAGCAGCACCGCCCTCCAGGACTGCACAGCAGCAGCAAATCTGCTCCTGACCAGAGTCCGTCCTGGTTCTCTCTTGTAGTGGGCAATGGCAGCTGGGGAGAGTAGGAAGAGGCAATTATTTATGATGCTGCCCCTATACTGTTGCAGACCCTGATTTCTGCTCAGGGGATTTCCTGAGCTTCTTGTGGGTTGTCTCAGGGTGAAGCCCACCATGATCTCTTCTCCAAGTACTGGTCCAGTCTTCTCTTGAGTTCATGGAAACTTCAAGCAAGGACAGAACTGAAGCTTCAGAATTTTGGCACTGTGGCTCTCACTTGTTAGCTTTTTATGTCCCAGAACATATCCTCATCTGCCACCTATGAGAAGGGAGAAACCTTTTCCCTGTAATGTCACTTGTGCATTGGAACAAGTTACCCAGAGAGACTGTGTGGTCTCCATGCTTGGAGATCTGCCAGATGAGAGCAGGTAAGGTGACCTCACAGGTGACATTGTTTTGAGTGGGAGGCTGGGCTTGATGACATCCTAAGGTCACCTGCATTAAACTGTGATCCTCTGAAATGACACCACAAGTTGCTGATTCAGACCAAGATAATGCTGGATACTTGGGGAGGTGTTCACCTTGTCCTGTGGCCAGACAACACAGGGATTTTTTCTTCCAGTGCTGAAGTTTTAGTAATACTGGTTCTCACTGGGAGGAGCTTCCTCCTCACCTCTCTCCTGGGGAAATTTAAACAACTTCAGGTAAGGGATATTCCATAAATTTGTCACCACAGTACTTCTTCACTTCCCTTTATCATTTCCAAGGCTGGGTGAGTTTCTGATATCTGGTTCATTTTTATCATCCTCTTCTTCCTCTTGTCAATTCAGACCCTGAATCATCCTAACAAGATGGGATGAGGGAAATCTGAGCACACAAACCTGGAAGCAGCGCAGAGTACTCACAGAAATCATTGGCTCAACAGAGAAGGAGCAGGGCCATGGAAGCTGCACCAAAGCAGGGAGAGAATCCCACAGATCCCCTCTGTGACCTGTGTCTGCTGCTGGAGGAAAGACACCGAGGTACTACTTTTGCTCCATTCAGACAGAAATTCCAGGTTCAGCAGATGGATGTTTGGAAACTCCAACTTAAGTGACTCTGCTGTCACTGCTGCCAATGCTCCACACAGGATTTTCTGATGCTCAGCACTGGAATTTGCCACCAGCAGACTCAGATGTTGTTTTCAGAAGTAAGATGCTAGAGGCACAATTACCCCGAATTTGCCATCCAACCCCAAATTGTCACCAATTCTTCCAAATGGAGATTTACCACCACATCCTGTCACAACTTAGAGGCAGGAATAAAATATGTACCCTCATTCCACTCAGATGTGTATTCAGCCTGTAGGTAATGGACTGCTTAGGTGCATCACTGTAAGAGACACTTGAGATGGAGAGCAAGTGAGTCATGGAATGGGAAGGCAAGTGTTAATTACCCATTCAAGCACATGACATGACATCAGACCTAACAAAGAGACATAGACATGTCCACAGATATAAACTCATTCTAATTTTAATTTTAAAAATGCCCACCTCTTTGATAAGAAGCAATAAAATATATTTTGGAGACAAATTCATCTGAATGCACTTCAGTGTGGAAGCTATTTATGGGAGCAAACATGCTCCAGCATGGAGCAGTTTTTACCAAGAGCTGCCATCTCAAGAGTGAGGATGAAATGGGTCTGGCTTGTTAAGAAGCAAGACAGGACAGAGCTTCACCAGCACTGTGGAAGAATCAAAGAATCATTTAGGTTGGAAAAGACATTCAAGGTCATGGAGTCCAACCTTGTCAACTGGACCAGAGCACTGAGTGCTTCTTTAAAGAAGCCTCCCTAAATGAACCTTAGTGTAGACAGGTTAAAAATAAGGGAAAATTAAGACATCTTAACTGTATCAATTTGGAATATCCTGTAAAACATTATTTTTGCATTGTCCCTAGCTTGTTTTTTAGCTAGGAATACTTTTGAGCTAACTGGAAAATTTCCAAGTGTTCCCATCAAAAATGAGGGACAACCCATGAAACTGGTGCCTGGAGTGGAATCAGTGCTCCAGGGAATCCTGCACACCCAGGGAAGGAGCATAGCCAGCACTGCTGGCCCTACAGGAATAACAAATGACAACAAAAAAAACTTCCATTGAGAGGTGTTAGCCAGAAGTGGGGATCATCTCTGGGATGCATCTCTGAGGCTGCAAGTTCCTCAGAGAGCTTATGGCACTGTCACATTCATTTTTACTGTTTATCTGCTCTGAGCACCACACGCTGGTGATGGGCACCCACTGAGCAGGAACTGGGTTTTTCACAAATCCCTCACAGACCCACAACTGAATTGCAAAGCCTAAAAGCAGATCTTAATGTGAAATATTAAACCTGTGGGTTCAGCAGAAGGAAATGATGGGGTTTGCAGCAGGACATCTGAGGGGACTCACTGCTCTCCTTGCCTTCCCAGCTATTGCCCTGCAGCAGCTCTGGGCAGAATTTTAATCCCTAAGCTAAGGGATCTGAACTATGAGCAAATAAAGCCTTGCAATTATATGTCCTAGAGCAGGGGCTGTGTCCTCTCCCCTGTGTCCAGATGATCCAGGTTCACATAAACTAGATTTCCTAGCCTCCCTCTGCATCACAGCAACTCACTGCATCTCATTGGCCCCAGCTTCACACTCCGTACATGGAAAACTGAAATGAGGAGCACAAAACATCAATATATGTGACTAGGAGGCTCCTGCACACCTTCCTCTGTGCATCCAGACAGATCTCAGTTTCCTAGAGCAAACAGCCTTGGTTTCATAGTCTGGGACAGGGAGAGAAGGGATATATTCAGGGGAGAAGGGATGAGTCCTAGGGACCAGGCAGAGGGAACAGAACACATGGTACATTGTTTTTATCAATTCCAAGACCTTTTTATCAAATCCAGTGAAAACTTACTGGGAAGCTGTCCTGAGTAAGAGCCATTTTATTGCACATTTCCACAAAATGCTTCAAGTACTCTTCATCCAGGATCAGGTAAACGGGGACGTGCCGTCTGCTTGAGGCCTCCAGCAGGTCACACAGAATTTCCATGTCTGTAAACAGATCCATCACAATTGCTATCACCTGGCCAGGAGAAAAGAAGTGTGGGGGGAAAGAAACACAAGAGACTGTTGAGATCTCATGCCCCAAGTGATTTGTGCTTTAAACTATGTGCTTTAAACTATTCAAGCCTCCTGAGTTACTGAGACCCTGTGGCCACCTGAATGGAGACAACCTTTGTGTTTAACAGCCCTTACTCCACTGTGGCAGCTAAAATCAAATTTTAATAACTATTAAGACAATCCCCACCTGGGTACCTCCAGTCTCATCTGCTATTCATGGAAAAGAATAGCTGAAAGGGTAACATGTGCACAAACTCTGAATTTCAGTGGTATAACAAGTATGTGCTGCATTAAGAAAATATGCCAAAAATAAAGCATATAAACAAGAGCTGAGACTGAGCAAAATCATTGTTCAATCAGCAAGAGTGACTCTACATGACTGACAGATTAATACGAAAAAGGAAAATTTTTTTCAGGATGGACACACTGCCAGGTGAGGGAAAAGGTATCGTGATAAAGTATGTGCAAATCCTCGTTCCAAGATTAGATCCTAGGGGTGCCTAGACAAAATCAGAGAACAACATGTGTGGAAAGGATGGCTTCCCTTTCCCTGCTGGCAGAACTCCTGCTCATGCAGCCAGGGATGCAAGTGATGGGTATGAAACCTGACAGGAGGAAGAAGGAATAATGCTAAGATTATTAAAAAATAAAAATATATGAGTCTCAATAAAGTGAAGATAAAGTCTCCGAGGAAGGGATTTTAAATAGGAAAAGAATTTTAAAGGGAACTGCCAGTTCTTTAAAGGATGAGATTGAAAAAGGCCATGGCAATCCATCCCACTGTGGAGATGGAGTGGGAGGCAGCAGACTGTCATGGCTACATGAATTCTCAAAAAAATGGGAATGAAAATACAGAAAACAGAAGATAAGTCATGACAAGCAGCTACAAGTGAGTTGACCCAAGACTAGAAAATTCAAAGTACAGAATTACTTGCAATAAGAACAATGCATAAGGGAAATCAGTCATAAAGAGATT
Source organism: Horornis vulcanius (assembly GCA_013401035.1). NCBI lineage: Eukaryota > Metazoa > Chordata > Aves > Passeriformes > Scotocercidae > Horornis > Horornis vulcanius. The sequence continues at coordinate 18,425 of VZUA01102040.1, forward strand.
CAGATGGGACTGGAGACCCTGCTGCTCTGTTCCTCATGGAATGAAGTTGCCAGCAGACAAACACTGAGGGGGCCTTTATTTGGATGAGGGAGTGACTGTTGGGATCCATCTGTTGGCTGTCACTGCCACTCTGAGGGTCAGGGAGACACTTTGGAGAAGGAAGGAACAGGCAGGAGAGCATTTGCTGAGCAGGATGATTTGTCACCGCACCTGAGGGTGCAGAGCACCTGATGACTCAGACCTTGAAGCATCACCAGTTAACACTGAGAACTCATGGAGGATAGGAACACACTGTGGGATGGAAAAGGGCAGGGGAGGAAAAGCTGAAAAGAAAAGACAGAACTACTGCCCAAGTTGGACACGAAATAAACATGCTTGACTCCAGTCAGAAGGCAGAG
>VZUA01102042.1:18418-42982 GCA_013401035.1 Horornis vulcanius
CAAACAGCAAGCAGGGCTCCATGCCTTGAACAGAAGCAGGGGGACAGGTCCCCAGCTGAAGAACAACAGTGCTACTGCACTCACGAAAGAGAGCTTTGCCAAACATACCAGCTAAGAATCTGACTTGCTGCCGCCAAACTAAGAAAGAATTCAGAGCAATTACCACATTTCTGCACAGAACAGGAAGAAAGGGGGAAAAAAGAAACCATTTCAACTCTTGTAACATTTCATCTAAATTGGGACAGCACAGCAACCCTCAAACCATTCTGGTCAAGTACTGCAGCCCCTAGGGCAACTGGGACAGCAATGCTAGCAATTATACAGCCATCCACACAGCTACCTCAGACAGAAATGAGGCAGGAAAACCAGGCAAACTAAACCAATGGAGACAAGCCCAAAATATCTCTCTCTGCCTTCCTTGCTTTTTGCTTTGGTTCAGACATCAGCAATATGAAGCAAATGTATTTGCAAATAACCCCATATATTAGAAGCATGCATGCCAACAGCATACCTTCATGGCTGGCAAGATAGATAGCCAAGAAAAATGACAAAAGCGTAAGTTTAAAAAAAAAAAACTGAAGAAAAAGTATAGATGACAGAACTGAAACAACCATTCTTTTAAGACTGAAAAGAGTTCTTTTCCAAATGTCTGCAGAGTCATATGATTTTGGCTTCCTTCTGCTTTTGCTGATCTTTTTTTTTTTAGCTTCCTACCTAGCAAAGGCTATGCTAGCCCTTCCCTTCACCTTCATATAATTATCCACCACAGCACTCCCACTCACAGAACTGTAAATGTCAGCACACATAGTACAGCTCAAATATTGTAAGTTCGTCTACATGGAGAAGTTTGTCAGGAATAAATGCTACGTGGTAAAGATGGCGTTTCTTGACTGCCAACAAAGAAGCTGGTTGCAGAAGTTCCTGCCCACCTTTCACAGATCAGGTCTCACTATTCTCATCTGATGCTCTGTCCTCCGGGTGGCAACCAGTGTAGGACCACATTACAAATTGCCTCATGAAAATAATGTGGGTTAAAAATAACCAGAAAATAAAAGTATGAAGTGGGCTACTTTTATAATTTCAGTTACTCAGAATACAGAGCCGTCCTGCAGTATGCACTTGTAACTGGTACAACATTGACCAGCAAACCAGAGGGGTACAGGAGCAGAGAAACAGTAACGACAGCAGATTCCTTACGAGCTTTGCCACCAAAGTCAAGGCACCATGTAGATGTACTAGTCAATCCACTAATTTCTAGCACAGGTAACTTACAGTATGTTTTATGATACAGCTGTGCCAAGCTGACAGCTGCTACCAGGGTTGATCTGTTCACTATCAAGTGCCCCTTCCACTCCCCTTATGCTAACACTGGTAAGTTTGCAAAATGACGTATAACAGGGTGGCAAAAAAACAGTTGGCAAAAAACAACTCTACCAATGGAAATTTTATTTTTTCATTAGCTTTCTCACTCAAAAGCACAAAAGTAGGCCGGATGAACAATGCTTCTTGACAGTGGCCTGAAGTTAGATCCTCCTACCCAGATAACAAAGCTGCCCCTCCATCTGCAGTCAGATGGCTGTGTAGCAATTGGGAACACAGACTGAAGGTGCAGTTCCATTTAACTGAGGCAAACAGCAGACTCTGTCAGTCTGTTTATTTTCCCATGCCTCACGCTCCCACTGCTTCCAAGCACTGCATTGAGCTGTGAGCCACTTGCAGGAGCCACTTCAACCAAGAGCTGAACATGGAGAGAACAGGAACACCCACTCAAGACCCAGCCACCTGCCCTGACCAGTCCTTAAGCAGCCACAGTGAAGCTGCACTCCAAGAAAAGACGAGTTCAAAACAACTGATGCAAATTAAACCCCCTGGTTAATCTTTTCTAGCCTCTTTCTTTCAAATAAGTACATTCTTCTAGGACACTAGTTTTTAACTTGGAGAATGAGTCCCCTGGACTTTTAAGAAGTCTGAAAACAGATGTTTACCCTCCTCACCGAAAATCTCTGAGGTCAAAAAATTCTGTGGATAGAAAGTAGTGACCATCAACAATTTCTTTTTTGGGGTCTGAGGAGGTGAAGGTGAGTTAAGAAAGAGAAGCTCATGTTCCAACATCAGCAGCGCAATTTTCAAGAGGATGGAAAAAAGCCAACTAAAAAAAAAATCTAACAACATTCTAATAAACTTTAGGGCAATGTGCTCAAACATATTGGGCAAATACATATGCTGTACTCAGCTGACCTTTTCCACATGGCAAGACAACTGTTTAAATAAGGTCTGGGGAGTAGGGAGGCACAGCAAAATCTTGCTTTTACTTCATCAACATATCCTTAGAATCAAATGGACTCATTAAAAAAAATCCATTCTGTTTTCTCTTACCATCCAAGTTACTTTTTTGATTAAAGTCAGGTAACCCAGAGCTATTCAAATAGTTCGTAAATTACAAGATGAACAAAAATCGTTTTTGCCTTTTCTCATATAAAAGAATAACCAAACCAAGCATAGTGCTGTTTTGCTAGTTAACAAAAGAGAATCAGAAACATGTTTTCAAGACTATTCAGACATTGACTAACATGAGGACGGAGTGTAGGCCGCCACTTTTCTTCAGCCTCCCAACTGCTCATTCTCATCCTTGTGCAACCCTTCAACACGGCAACACAACCACCTGGTCAGGGTAAACAGCAGCCGGGTGGAAAGATAGGCCAACGTAGTTTGAAGTCAGATCTGTTCCTCAATGTTCCCTACATAGCCTCCACAAGCATTTTTTGTGTGCAGTGACTTGGGGTGCTAGTACCAGGTTAATTAGTTTAGACTACATCTGTTGAAATAAAATCTAAACTAGCTTTAAAAACAAGCTTGGGAGCAATGAAGCGGAAACAATTCCTTCGTAGGTGAAGTCCAGTCCTTGCTACCAAGAGTACAGTTGTTATAATTGCATTTCAAGCCTTATATTTGACAAACAAATCTGGCTCGTTTATAATTTTAAGAGAAAAAAGTTGGCATATACACCTAGTATTTTCCAGTGAATTGATAAAAGCTATTTTATTTCTTATGTATATATGCTATGAGGTAGAGCGCTCCTCATCGAAACCAGTTTTTCTTTTGGCAGATAATTCAAACAAACAAACAAACAAAAAATACTGGGAGAAAAACAAAGTGCTAATACCCTGAGCACATTTCTGTGAACATATCCTGCTAGCAATTTGACTTTCTACATCTAGGAACTCTCAAGAGTGACTCAAACTAGTTTTACCTGTAGCACTGGGAAGTCTCAGAGACTACAAAAGCCAGGATTTTAAAGTTACCAAAGACATGCAGGTATCTAAACCCCATTCTTCACCACAGAGGTAACACCACAAATACCACAAATAACTGCACTTCTTGTTTCTATTACCCTCCTAAAACCACCACAAAAACAAGAAAAGCAATTCTATTGCATACTTACTCCCAGAGCCTGCCAACCACAGCGCACTGCATTTAATCCATCCTGCTTTTTGTAACTTCCACCTCAGTAAGTGGACCCAAGACAAAAGAATGTTTTATAAATATCCTATCAAAAAGAGAAGGCAAAAGGTCTTCTTGACTGCAAGTAAGACACCAGGTTATAGATGCCTGTTAATCAAGCAAAGCACTAAACTAAATTTCTTGGTCAAAGCACAAGCACATTCTTTGAGTGACTGTGATGCCATGCTGTGACCAAAGCCAAAGACAAGTTTCCTGTCACCTCTGCAGATGGGAAAGACACACACACACACAGAGTTTTATTCCTTAAGAGGCATGTACAAAATCATTTTCCTGTAGAAAAAGGAATTTCCTGTGATTTAAATATGATCTCAGGTTATTGAGGGATTAATTTATAGTTTGACTAAGTTATGAATCAGGAAACAACTCTTCCTACAAAGGCACACATATGGCAGAGAACCAGCATAACTGGAGTGATAAATCTGTATCCACTTTTCCTACACTCATCAAGAACTTACATAATTTTGTGACCCTAAATTGCAGTACAGAGCTTGTAAACCTTGAACCTTAGCAATGCTGTGGTCCTTGACAAAAGGCTTGCAAGAAGTCTTGAGAAAGAAAATTCTGCAAGTTTGTTTCACCTGTCCACATCAAATAAAACCAATGCTTTTCAGCCTCTTATCTGACATAAAAAGGAGATGACAGGTTGAAGGTGTAAGATTCACTTTGGAAACTAACTCACATCATTGTGAAATCCAAAAGAAAGTAAGCTTGGCTGTATTACTTTACTTCTGTATCACTAAATTTAACAGAAAAAACAGGATCACAAAGCCATAGTAATACAGAAGGTAATGAGACCCATAAAATATTCTCTTACACAATTTCACAGCCAGCATTAATTATTTTCTGTTCTGGCTTTTTTTTGTCCTATGACTAAACCTTGGCAGACTGATATGCAGTCAGGATGTACAGATAGCATGGAACTCCCAAGAGCATTTAAATCCATGCCACAATACTGAAGAGCTGAAAACAAAAGTCAGTGCTACACGTGATTCCAGGAATCCTCCCAATCACTATGGGGGAATTAATATCTTAAAACAAACTTACATTTGCAATTCATTAAATGAAGTTCTCCATGAAAATGTGCCATTAGAAAGAAAAGGGGAAGTAACTGCAATTCTTGAGTCAGCTTTCTTTTCACCTTGAAGTATTTTCTAATAATTTCATTAGAACCACCATTATTTCTTAAAATTTCATACCCCTACAAAAGCTGTTGCAGATGCTTTCAACTCAGTGACTTTTTCAACAGTATACACAATCACATCTTATGATGGCTGTTATTTATTTCACAGCCAGTGAAATTAAACTGCCTTAATATGCTAAATATGAACAAGAAGGGTAAGAAATAGGTGATGATAACCAGAGGAAACAGGAAACCACTTGCCAAAAATCTAAGAAAAGTCACATCTGTCACAGTAGTAGGTGCTGTAATGAAAAAATGTACTTAAAAGTTCAAGAGATTTTCAGGTAGAAAAGTAATTGACCAGATTTCACCCTGTGGACTAATCCTGCTGTGCCCTGGATTATCTACTTGTTCACCTTAGCCTGGTGTCCTAATGCTAGACTACACTAGACTACAAATCAGCTTCTGGCAAAACACTCATACTCTGCACAGATATGGGAGAAAAAAAAAAAAAAAAAAAAAAAAAAAAAAAAAAAAATCCAAAANAACACTACCATAATGTGACATTCACTCAAGTTCCCTCTCCCTGAGGTGTGAGGCACGCACAAAGAACAAGTATACATTAATACACCTACAGACTCCACTGGTCTTCAAGCATGCTACTTTAACATACTTTAGCCCTTTAAAAAGCCCACTGTTAATATGTCATCTGGGATGATACATTTTCCAGGACAAAGGCCACTGGGGCTGATCGGTCCATGCAGGATATCCACTACAAAGACCAATACAGAATACCAAGTAGTATATGAACATCAGCAGCTAAATTTAGAAAGCAAAAACATCACCCATTGCATACTGATTAGACTCAAATGCTATCAAGGCAATAGAAAAAAGAAACCTGCAGAAAGATGGATTCAGAGGTATGCATTAAAAACCAAAAATAGCACATCTCTTAACATAAATGTACATCCATAGAAGTATTTTTGTTTATTTAAACAAAGACTTACTCCAAGACCCTGTTCTGCAGATTAGAAGAGACTAAATCTACTTTGGAATCTAATGCAAAAAATTAGATGTGGTAGAGATGGGCATTTCCAAATCAGGACTTCAAAAAGAAGTCTTAGCCTATATTTTTAGCATAAGAATGCCCAAGAGACTTTTCTTTAGTCTAAAGAACCAGGCCTGCTAAAGCCATGTTTTACTTGGTCACATCCTTCTACCCAGAAAATTACAAAGGTCCTCCTGCCAACTTTATCTTCATATGATGATTCCCTCGAGCAGGGAATTTTCTTTATTTCTGCCAATTTTAACTCATCTGGTGAAAAGTGAACATATTAGCTGGAAATTACAACTACAAATATAGAAGTCTATTTATCATGAAGATTAAATGAATATTCAAATAAAGGTTTCAATGCTTCCCCATACTTTAGAAAGAAATATAAAATCCCAACCAACCAATAAAAAATACAAAACCAAAAGCCCCAACCAAAGCCCCAAGCAATCCTTTGCCTTTCTTCTCCAGAACCAGCAAATACAATTCCTCTGCATACAAATATTACACGGTGTAAATTCCACACGGGCTTACACATTCCCACTTAACTGGCAAAAGGTCTAGCCTCTTTTCCCCACAGGTGCAATATGATTTTCCATTGGCAAAGGAGGAAGAGCAGCTCTAAGACATCTGACATCCCTCCCCTAGTCCAAACCTGAGCGTTTGGAATTGCCTTGATTTACTCAAGTATGAAGAGTTAAATTTCACGCAGCACTTTCTATCAAGGACTGCAGGTACACAGCACAATTCACCACCATGGAAAACAGAATCAACTAAGGCAGTATCGCGTTCATTTACTATCTAAGCAACAGTTTAAACAAGTAAATGAAATGAACAACAAATGAAACATACAACATGATGGCTGGCTGTATTACCAAAATAAAAAAAATAAGTTTGCCAATAATTAAACACCCTGCACACAGCATATTTTTCCCGTCTAGCATGCTGAAGGAGAAAACCTTTCATGTGCTTCTACGGCAGGCAGCCCCACACCAAACAAGCCGACACCTGCTGCAGCAGCCCCGCAGTGAGAGCCTTCCCGCCGCGTCCCGCCTCCTGCCTCCTCCCGGTCCCGGTCCCGGTCGGCCCGCGCGGCCCCGCGCGCTCTCCGCCGCCCCGCGCACGTGCGCAGCCGCCGCCNCCCCATGACGTCATCGCTCCGGCCGCGCACCTGATCCCCGGCAGGTCGCGCCTTAAAGGGGCCGCCGCGGCCGCAGCCCCCGCGGGGAAGGCCGGCAGCGGCGACGGCCGCGCTCGGGTAACGCCCACCTTCCCCCGCAGGGCGCGCCGTGCCGCCCCACGCCTTCCAGCGCCTCTCCGCCATCTCTCGGCGCCGCCGAGAGACCCTTCGGCCGCGCCCTGCCCTCGGACCCCTGCAGCCCTCCTCCCCGCAAAGAACTATCCCAGGGTGCCGATTATGTCAATAATTTGGGCAAGCAAACCACTCACCTGGTGGATTTTAGCAACACGCTTCAAATCCTTTCCCGTTCTTTCCACAGCTCTTTTTAAGAGGCAGCCGTGGCCACAGTAGGATGTGCCTCTTATTCTTTCCATTCCAGAATCCAAACAACTACAGTTTTTAAGAACTTGAAGGCTACAGCTTTCCCCTTTCACCCCAGAACCACAATGCCAGTCTGCCCATTGGTCCAGGACAGCTTGACCATTCTCAGCGTCATGTTCAGAAACAGATACTGAACAAGAACTGTTGTATTTCTGCCAGAAGAAACCAGCTAATGTAACATGGCGCAAAACTGATAACCACTTAGCTTGTATCAACAAACAAGACACACAAAATGTAATTGGGGCAAAAAAACTTATCACTATCCTCTTCCCTAATCAAAATCAATTGTCCTCTTACCCTGCTCAGTGATCCTCTCTACTGAGGAAATGTGCTGGAGGACAAGAGACCTTTAAATCAGTATCTGCATCACTTCAACTCAAGACAGGCAAATAACATGAAATGGGGAAGAGAGGATAATGAAATGAAAGATGCAAATACTAAAAGTTCCTATTCAAAAAGCAAATTTGAACAGAAACATGGCAGGTTTTATACTGTCATCCTTCTTATTTCTATCTACCCACATCTATCTATTTATATCCCATTTATATCTAATCCATACAGAAAAATACTATTCTTACATAGCCAGACATGAAAATACATCACTCTCACCTAAACCTCAAGAAGGTTGCTGGGAATTCTCAAGCTGCAGACACTTTTTAAATTCTCTCACTACTGTTATCAGCCATCAGTCTAGACAGACTACCAGGATTAACCATCCAACTTTCAGGGCAACTTCATGCAAATGAATTCATGCCTGCTCCATTTCCTCATCTGTAAAATGGACAAATGACACTATCCTAATTCTCATGGATGCTCGCAGGGATAGCTCCTCCTTTTAGATATCAAAGATGAAGTAATAACAGAGCACAGTGTCACTTGTGGTCAAAATAGTATCAAAAAACTTTTATTTAACCTTCTACAGCTGTTTACAAATAATTATTTGATTCTGCACAAGTTCCCCTTTTTCTTTGTTTCTATGCATGGGTTCCACCATCAATTATACCAGCACTCATCAAAAACAGTGTTGGCCATTGGAAGTGCAGCATTCAGAAAAGAGGAGAGACAGAAATCTACTGTGCATATGGGAACAGGCTGAATTGTACTTTAACACAATATATTATAACCTCATACATAAGCTTTTGTTTCTTGCTTTGTTAATAAGGACAGACCATAAATATACATGCAATCAGATACTTCAATTCCATTCAGCTCTTGTTTTCCCTCATAGAGATTATGGCTTCCCCCCTCCTGTGCCACTTGTAGGCACCCAGATGTCGAAAAACATTCTCTTTATGTTTAGACGCCTTTTCTTCTTCTCATTTCCCTGAGTACTTATGAAATCTGTGTTTCTGCTTTACTGAGCTTAGTTGCCTGATTACTTTACTAAATAATCCGGACTATTTTCCAGAAAATGATGAATGTGATACAGCATGTTTTCTGAAACAGAATTTCACTTTCATACTCATCTCAGATTGCATGTGGATAGTAGTTATACAATCTTATTTTATTTAGGTACTTAAAAAAAAAAAGTAGTAAATGCTTAATGCTTCTGGAACTAAGGCACCTCATCCCCTCAGCTCCCTAAGCTACTACTTAAACATGAAAATGTTTTGCTTTTTCTATTTTTCATTCTAAGGTGAGAAAGTGTGTGGAACAATCAAAACAGTAATACTACACTATAGATAAAAACTATACTTATTATCCACTTATTGTCAAAAGCTAGGTTGCCAGTTCAGTGGTAGTTTCAACCCAGCACCTCATTTGCTAAAATTTTAGTGGCAAAAACATAGTGGGATTTTATTTTAAAGTATATTCAGAACCGACTAGCTTAATTACTGATAACAATAAATGTGGAATTTAATGACACTCAAATACACTTTTCCCCAAATAAATGTAGTTTTAATCAGTTTAAAATGTTATAAAAAAATAATCCCTTGTTTGGTTGTTACCCATCCTGTTAGGTGGCTTTTTGATCACTGAGCTCCCACCCTTAGAGAGACGTCTGTGCAACTTCAATTGGAGCCTGGAAGTCAGCTCTTCACAGCTGACAGATCGACTATTGTCTGTGACATGTTTGCAGTGCTATTGCTTATCCAGACTATTGTGTTGCCTTCCTGTTGCCTTCCCCTAGAACTATTAAATTAAACCAACATATTTACACATATTACCATCCAACGCAGCTAACACACTAATAGTGTTGAATAAGCAAGACTTAATAAGCAAAATTATAGCTCAGTTCTGTCTTGAACTGTGAAATCATGGCAAAATCACTTCAGAACTTTATTTTATGCACGGAACACTGGATTTTTATCCACATTTCAGTAGCTTAAATAAAGTTCAGTGTACTTTTAGTCCTCTAAATAAATTGCTGTCACTTAGCTGCTAAGTAGCACTTAACTACTAAGTTTCAAATGTAACATTAACTTCATTTACTTCTTTTGCAACAAGATAATTCAAACTCCATTTTACAGAGAAAGGGGCTGCAGCCTTCTCACTAAATTTCAAGTTTGGATTGTAATTCTGCTAACAGAGTCTTCATAACGCCACACGTTATGCTTATAAATAAAGCTTCTATTATGCTTTTTAATATTATTCTACAAAGAGACAGACAAATACTAGGTATTATGACATCCAACAGCCTAATCCAGCATTCCACAATGAGCAGCATTCTTCCTCTACCAAATAAAGCGAAGCAAAACTAGTTTTTGTTGGTCCAAAGTTAATTATCTTCATTAAGTCAAGCACAGAAAGTACAACGTGATGCAGCATAAACAGTAAGACAGGTCTGTGCTTCCTCAGTAGATTTGCAAATGCAGCCAAACAAGGAACTCCAGTTCCAGAAATCTAAATTATTTAAGGCATGTACATTCCAGGTCTAGGAAAAAATAAAAGCATGAATTTTCTGCCTACCTATGGCTTTCAAAAACAATAGGTAAGATACAACATGAAATTATCCATTGATGAGCAGCCAGTTGCTGCTGTAAGTTTCATTCCAACCATGCAAGGGAAAAGCAGCTCTAGTGTCCTAACCTCAGGCACTGGCATGAGCTCAGCTCCCAGCTCAGCAGCATCACAGCACTCCCAAACCCCAGGCCTTCTTAAGTACATCATTTGAATCACACCAAATCCTGGTTGGCCTCCTACACCCAGTACTTAGAGACGGTTGATGAGGCTGCAACATCCTGCAAGTTCTATACTACAGCATCTCTTTATTACACATTCCTCCTACATAGCAGTCTTACCCTCCAGTTGCAGTGGCAGATGCTATTGGTATTCTCTCTAAGAATTAGTATTTGGGGCATATTTTTCAAAGATTTTATTACTGAGTATTCATGGACAATAACTGTCTTACTTTGCATTGTACTGCAATAAGGACCTTCCTATTTATTCCTAGTATATATATCACCTACTAGATTCATACAGCTAACTCTACATTTTCTACTTTAAAGCAAGAGTTTCTGGCTATAGTGGTTAAAAACAATACCATTAAAATATGGCCAGAGCTTGAAAAAGCACCAACCTGTGAGTTTTCCACAGAGATTTGTCTGGAAATTTGAAAGCTAATTATCAATATTTAAATAATATATGTCAGCAGTAACTTTTCTTGCCGATAATATGAACACAAACATCCATCTAGGAAGGCAAGGTACGTGATACAAGAAAAAGAATAGAATTTACAGCATTTAGCCCGAATTCCCTATGTGGTGGAGAAGCAAAATAGTAGTAGCAGAGGAGAGAGGAGTTCAAATGATCTCCTCAAAACCAAAACAAGTATTTTCAAGTCACCCGGATCCTTTCTGTGATATACAAAAACCTCCACGTCTTAAAAGTTCCAGAGTGTCTCCCTGCAGGATGCTACACTCCTAATGCTTCCACATCGGACATCTGCCCTGCGTTTAAAGGCTGCCCATGGGAAAAAGGAGGGGAAACATTAGGCAAAAACATAAATTGAAAGCAGCTCTTAATAGGTTATTAGAGAGAAGGAATACTGAAATGATGGAATTTCCTTCACATTTACTTAAACAAAAAAGCTCCATTAAAAAGTACTTGGAGCTGTGACAAATTCCATTCTCAGGCGCAAAATTCAGGTTTGGCTGGCTACACTGTACACAGGCTGTTGGCTTTGACTCACAAAATCTCTCTGAGCAAACAGAAACTAAAAATGCTAAGTAAGGTAATTTCCAACTGCAATGATTAAAGACATGTATTCTAGGGCATAACAATGCAAATAGAGACTAGAAGTATACTAACAACACGTTACACCCCCAGGTAACTGAAGCTTGTATTCATTTCTTAGTGGAGAAACATACAATGGAAACTGGGCAAGATTTTATAAACAAAACAATTACCAACAGTACACTCCTTGTTTTCATATGCTAATAATACGTCCAGTACCCAGAGTGCTGGAGAAACAACTGAAGTCATTAAGAGAATGAGAAAGAAATGAAAGTTAACTACTGACAGGCTTGTTAAGGGCTCCTGAAAAGGAAAAAAGACCTGAAAACCTCTGTGGTACAATTCTTACTTGCATAGTGAGATATCAACATAAAAAATACGAGGCTACTGAGTTAGAAGATGTTAGAACTCAAAGGACTGGCAATTTGGAGACTGATTGCATCACCATTTTGTCAAGTGGATACTGTCTCAGGGTAAATTATCTCCATGTACAAAGTGTTCAGTTTTTACTCGGTAACATTCCAAAAAGTCTGTATGTACAGTTCATCAATCTTAAAACAATGCTGTTCAAAAAACAGCTAAATAAAATTCTTTAGGATAAAGAACAGTCAGCTATCTCAGCAACTGGTCCTTCGTTCATGATGAGACCTAATCTACATTTTTTGCAACATTTTAAGACCACTCACCTTCCCCTTCTTCTCATGGATTGGCTTTACACCAGACTTCCTACCTTTCTGACATTGCCTACCACATACACACAAAATTATGCCTTCTGGTTCTCTTTTTAGCACTTGGACACTCACTCCTCTCCTCAGTTCAAATTATTTCAGTTGAATTGAGGCCAATTACACCTCATTTTATAGACCTCAAATTATTTGATTAGTCTTCTCCCAAACTCTGCTCACGTGAGCTCTATTTCCTTAGGGCATTTGCCCTAGTGACGTGCAACACTTCAACAGAGGACTTACTCATGGATAAAGAAAAAAGAAAAAAAAGATTGTTCTGTATCTTTTTATCCCGCCTGGTATAACATTTGCCCTTTTACATCAGGAATTGTGGAGAACTTTCATCTAATTGCTTGTTCCCTACAGTCTAATTGTGTATTCATGATTCCTGTTAAGTGTAGAACTTCAATCTGTCGCTATTTATCTCCTAAGATTTTCTTAATTTTCTCAAAATAATTTTGTACTCATAAACTTATGTCCTGTGTATACATATTTCCTCCAAGTTTTAGAGGCATTTTTAGTGAGTCAGTTTGGTAAGCACACTCTCTATTCTATCATCAAGGTCATTAACAAGAAGATTGAAATGAAGCAGAATGAGTACAGACCCAACAGACCGTGGCGGATCCACATTCAATACAACCATTTCATTCTGACAGACGATCATTAGTAACCACCTACTAGGCACAGTCATCCACCAAGTCTTGCTCCTACTCTACAAGAGTTTCTTTCAGGACACATTTCTTCCCTTGTTTGCAATATTATAGCAAGAAACACTGCCAAAGAACTCACTAACATGAAAAATACTGTCGCACTTTTCTTGTCAATTCACTGGCTTTACTGTCATGTTACAGAAGAAAATTAGACTGGCATGACTATTTACTCTTCTTAAATTCATCATGCTTGTTGCCTCATGTTCCTGTTGTCTCCCTAAGGCTAACATTTTCTGAAAAAATTTGTTCAAAATGTGGAAGATAGGAGACAGGAAATTATAGACCTTTCTTCCCCTTACCCACCTTCTTCACATTTTCAAGTGTTCCAGCCTCTCAAAGGGCAGCTAGATGTACTGAGATAGCTTCCATCACTTTCTTTTTCCTTAGCCAGTCAAAGGATGCGTGTCATCAGGATCCAACCTAATAAATAACCTACCACAGTAGGTTTTGCATACTAAAAAGTATGCGTTTTTATTTCCTCCTTGTGCAAACCGCTGCTCACTTATACTCCTTTTCTGCTAATGATTTAAGGATATTTTCATAGTTCTTACTTCTAGTCCATCTTACAAAACTGTGCTGCCCATCAACCCCCCCCATGACACAGCCATGGCTCTATGGCTGCTAGGACACCGCGGTGAGTGCAGCTCAGCGGGCAGCGGCGCTTCAGGGCTGCCCCAGGCTGTGCAGCCCTACGGAAAGGTCAGGAGACAGCCCTGCAGAAGGAAGGGGCACTTCCCACTGGGGTGGCCGCCTTTGGTGCAGCGCCAACACAGGAGAGCTGCACCAAGACAGGAACAGAACCAGAGCTCTGCAATCCACTTAACAATCACACCAGCAAGGAGAGAGCAATTACCAGATCGTTTGCAGCACATTAGCGTCGCTTCGGTGTCAATTATGAAATCTGTCTCTACACCCAGCCGGGCAGATGGAGCTGGGTTGGATGGGACACACGCACGCAGTACTTTGTTCACAAAATTCATGCATGAACACTGAACAAGGGATTGCAGATAAAAAACAGGATTAAGCCTGACACAAATGATCCTGCAGATACAACGGCTCTCACAATGTTGACAGTGCAGCACACAAATCCAGCAACCGTTCTGTACATTCCTACATTGTTGTACCATTACTTTTAAAACGTTAGTAACCTGCTGTCCTTGCCCAAAATTGAACTGCATAATAATACCCTTGTTATAGTACATGTGTATGTGGCCGTTTAAGATGAAAATGTTTGATTACATTATTTTAAAATAGCAACAAAGAACAGGAAGAAAAAAGTTTAAAATACACGAGTTAAAGATAACTAATACCTGTTTTCTTAAGTGTATTGTAGGTTATTCACCATGCACCCAAATTGTTTATTTCCTCTTCACAAGAATTATACAATGATTACATAAAACTGAAAAACTGTTCATTATCTTTCATGTACACTAAGCATATTCATGGCCTTCTAGCCCTTCCCTTCATTGAAGTTTAATCTTCCCAAAAACATCAAAGACCAAAAGAAGTAAGACAGTGTAATGCGATTGAAAATTAATAAAAATAGTTAGGATGCAAAAGTATCTACAAAATTAGTTAGTTTTCCTAAGACTATCCAAAATTCATCTGACACATTGTATAATTTCATGACAATGCCTTATAAAACAGCAGAGAAAAAGCTAACAAGTTTAACATTAGAAGAAAAAGAATAAAAATACTATTTCTGTAGATTAATGTAGTAAGTAAATGCTTAGCTGTTGAGGAGTATCTGTCTTTATTTAACTAAAAGTGCAAAAACGAATGTTTTTGAAGGGGAAAAAAATACCATTGCAGACATACCTGCTTTATCCCCCTCAGAAGGAAAAGGCTAAAACACGGATTTATTATGATTAACAAGATACTGACCACCAGCTGAACTGCATTAACTGACTAATGCATTTCTAGTCCAATTACCCTGAGAAGCAAAACAAGTTAGTATAAACCACTAGTGAATTAATTATATATACTCAGTGAAATCTCAGACAATATAACAAAAGAAAATTTACATTGAAACTGGTCAGTCACTAACTTACATTTTATCACATTTTTCCTGATGAGATAAAGTAATTTACAAGGACAAATATTCAGGCTTCAACTGGTGGGATTTTGGAGGAGGATTTTGTTTGTTTCTTTATTTGCTTTTTTGCTATAGCCACACTAAAGGATTAAAGTTTGGAAGGCAATAAAAATGTTTCAAACTATATTAATCTTGAACACTAATATTAATCACTAATCACAACTAAATCACTAATGAGATAGCATTTCACTGGCCAATTTGAAGTGAGCTGGCATTAAGTATATTTTGGAACAGATATTAAATACTGTTTTTCTTTTACATGAAGTAGATTGATTACTAGTTCCCATAACAATCATTTCAACTCAGAGCTCAAGAACTTCATGTCTTTAGGAAAATTTGCATGATAAGAGGCGTATCACCTTGCAGACTTTGTACTGCTGCCTCATATATGTGACAGCTATGGATAGAAAAAAAATCACATTGATGCAGGCTCTTAATATTACCTCTAAACTTGGAACTCTCTCCTATTTCATTCACTGCCTGCTACATGATAGCATGTGAATACAACACATCTGCCCTATTCACAACCACACTGGAATTTAATACAAATCCATATTTAGTTTAGTAATTCTCCTAAGGTAATTTGAACAGTTAGTACAGTCTGTATTCACAATACTTGTTTATGCTTAGTTTCAGCTGCAAGCTCAGTTGCATCCTGTCTATATGGTCAGGGCCCATAACAAGAAATAATTACTGCTGATTACTGTCCAGAGAAAGCCTGTTCTATGAAGGTCATCTTTGTAATTAATTCTAATTTTTGTCTCTTGTGTAAAGATATGTACACAAGTTACATTAGCAAAATTATCTGCTAACTCAAAAAAATTCATTGTAATATTTCATTATGCTACTTCACATATCCTCCAAGAATTTCCACCCCAGTAGAATGTAACAGATTTTAGAACTATTTCTGTAAGAAGACAGACAGTTCAAGATCTGGTTCCTCTTCTCACTGAACTGGGGATGTGACAGCACCAGAACAGCCAGAACACCTAAATTTTATTCCGAGTTCTCACTAACATCTTCTGACAAGCCAAGCCTCTGTGCCCATCAATTTCGGCTACTTACGATATGATGCCAAAGTTAATTTTGTTGAAATATCTGCATTGAAAGACTTGAAACAAAATTCCGGTAAAAAAGAAAAGCTAAAAACCATGTCCAGAACTGAGTCACCAGGTTTAAGTTGAATTTTCAAACAATAAAAAGAATTCTGCCTGCTTATTTAGCAAAGACAAGAAATAGATCTTCAACCCTTTGCTTGTCAGAGAAAGCTTTGTTTGTGGACATCCCTTGCAAGCAGCAAGGGAGTGGAGCCACATAAAGCAACTGACCCTGACTACAACACATGCATCACCATGCCTGGGTAACAGCTACAGACAATTTGACAGGGAAGGCTGGAATGGATGCTGATGTACTAAGTACCGAGTGGAAACTAATGCAGTACTGACCCGCTTCTCATTACTGAAACATTTTAACTGTTATCATCTTTTCCATGGGATCTGCCCACCAAGAGTTACTATTTGAATGGATAAGCTAAACATAAAGACATTGTTGAAGCAAAATAAATTGTGCATACTCCTTTCTTAAATATTTACCAGTCCACCAGTATTTTTTCTTAAATATCCACCAGTCCTCTCCTTTATATTTACCTCCCCTTTGATAGATGAACAACAGCTTTGCAACTTAAACGGCTGCAAAAAATGCAATGAGTAAACTCATTTAGGCTCACAAATGTCTGGAATCAAAACACCTGACTCTGAATTTTCCTTTGTATTTTAATTCTCCTTACTGCAAAGGATACAGAAGAACTGAGTAAGCAAGCAATGTCACTGGACTTTATAAGAGAGGCAGAAATTCCATAAAGTGTAAACATGCAATGCACATCAATATATCTCCCAATATAACATAATAGATATTGTTACTTTTTATTATTACATCTTGCATATTTACACCATTTTAAACATGCATTCTAATACTTTGCCTAACAATTCTACTTGATTTTCTGCTAGGCAGAGTTATATTTCTAATTAAAACATAACTAAACATGCAATCATGCAATCAAGTGATATATAAAACCTATGTCGTTCATAACACAAAGCTTTCAGTGTTGGTATCCTGGCTGCATCCTGAAATCCAAAAGCACCAGTAAACATATCTTCCTGTTATGCCATTCAGTGGGAATAAAAAGGCTCACAAGGCTGAAATTTCAACAACCTAAGAAAGCAGGATGGATTCCAGCTGTAAACATGTCTGCAATTCCAGTCATGGAATCACAGAACTGAAATCACAGAAATTCCCTCCTGGTAGAAACTTCTGTCTGCAAGAAAGAGGCTACTTTAGTTGCAGAAGCAGAACTGACATCATTAAAAAGGAGACAAATCCTGCTCTACATTATCTTAGTCTAAATTCCAAATAATTTTCACAGCACCAACTTAAAAATTCTTAGTGCAACAGAGGAAAAATTTCCCTAATGACCCTTTTAAAGAATCTCCAAAGCAATTCTGCCCTGAAAATATACAAAGTATTTCCTCCAGCATAGGTTTCTTTATAAAAATGTCAAATAGATTTTTGGCAGCAATAATTTTCCGACTACAACTTTCAATTTTCAAAACCATGATTTCAAAGATCGCGCTAATCTGCCAATGGGTTAAATTGTTACATTAAGCCCAGATAAGCTTAGAGGAAGGTACTGGATTTGGCATTGCATTTCCCAAAGAACATGCAGATGACAGGCAAACACATACACGTGCTTCACCCTCTGCCCCCAAATTCAGAAACCAAGACATTTAAGTGAATGCCTTTGAGGCAGAAAAACATTATTTTCCCTCTCTGAAGTCAGTTGGATAATTATACCCTGCAAGTAGTGCTGAACACTTGAAGGAAGTACTAAGTAATTAGACTTTGCAGGCGAGCCTTTTATTTTATAAAGCCCAAACAGGAGAAAAAAAATGACACAAACACCTGTTTGACCATTAGCTTTTTTGGGAAGTTCTGACTAATACAAAAAGCTACAAGTGAGCATGTTTCAAAAGCCAGAATTCAAGCAATTGGCTTTGTCTAGACTGATCTATGCAGTGTTCCATTAGTATTATTATGTTTTTTTCAGATCAATAATAAAATCCTTTGTGAAAGCTGATTGGAAAACCACAAAGAAGGCCTACATACCAGCTACTGTTGCAAACACTTTTTGTTTAGAGTACATTGTGCTACTTTTTCTATTTCTTCTGAGAAGGTAAACTGCCAATGAGAGGAAGAGTTAAGGACAGCACTACTAAAAACAGCACCAGTAACTAAGAGTCTTCATGCTGTCCTGACTTAGGGCACCCATGGATAATAACATAAAAATACTGGCCTTCATTAAAAGAGACTGAGGGTTTATCAAGAATTTTAAATCAATAATTTTTCCACAACCTCTTTAGAGCAGCCCAGAGTTGGCCTTCACTAGTTCTTAACGGATTCAAAATCATGATCACTGCTTCTCATTTATGTGGTAATATTACCAGTAAATGGAAAATTCCTTTGGTAAGCAGCCAAGGCAACTTCTCCCCACCCTGACAAAGAAAAAATAAACATATTTTAAAACCCACACAAACCAAACTGGTTGATATTCATAAAAAGTGGGGGAATTGCAGATTCTTTGTTTCATTTGACACCATTTTCCTCTATATTCAGTGGCTGTTTGGATTTTTATTTTTTTAAGAACAAAGAATGTTGGCAGAATTAAGGCTGCATGACTACACACCTAAATAATGGGAGTGGGCAGAGGAAGAAAAATTCAAACACTAATTTACGTGCTAAAATTCTATTTATTGCCTATAGTCATCATGTGGGAGGACAGATATCGGATCATTATTGGTGAAAGTAAGGGGCAAGATATTTTTTAAGTGTTTTTCAGTTTGTACCACCTGAGTGCAGTCCAAAACAAGCAGCTGGATCTCACTTTGGCATTCACATCAGAAAGCACTGCCATCACCTCCTTCTATTCAAGTAATTTGGCAAAGCAGAGCAGCAATGCAGAACATCCCCGCGCAGGGCCAGCAGCTCTGCTGGGGCAGGCAGGCCCTCATCCTGGAGCTCACTTTAAAAATATGCACATGAAATCAGCTATTTCATCTTCATCCCACACCAAAAGATAACACTAGAACCAAAAAGTGGGTATTTAAAACAAAAGAGATCTGATCTAAGTCAGGGACCAGTTTTATAAAAAAATATTATTACTAGATAGAGAAATAAGACTTCTTCCTGTTGTAACCTTAATCAGGTATTAACCTTCTCGTAAAATGTTATTAGTTATACTTACAGGCATAAATTATGAATGTTTCTATAATTTTTCCTACCTCATGACAACTCTTCTGAAGACAAAAGGGTTTTTGATAGTCTCAAAAAAAAAAAAACTCCCAAATTCTTTTTTAAACGTAAATGCAACTTTTCTGTCTTGTTGAAGAATCAAAAGTAACTGACAATGCTCTTCTTGAAAAACATTTATGTAGTTCAGTCTGCTTAACAGCTGACTGCAATTGAACAAAATTTCTTTTTGGCCTCCTTCTTTGTTTATATCAGTAATAAAAAACCCCAAACAAAACCACAAAAAGACCCCAAAACAAACAACCCCCCCCCAAACAAACAAACAAACCACCACCACCTCCACCACCCCCTCCAAACAAGTTTAGTTGCGGCAACTATCTCAGCAACAG
This sequence comes from Horornis vulcanius, assembly GCA_013401035.1. Taxonomy (NCBI): domain Eukaryota; kingdom Metazoa; phylum Chordata; class Aves; order Passeriformes; family Scotocercidae; genus Horornis; species Horornis vulcanius. The sequence continues at coordinate 38,070 of VZUA01102042.1, forward strand.
GCACATTACACAATATCTTGGTGACTTCCTACTTAGGAACCCTACTAAACTCTTCTGGCAGGTCTGAAATTTTGTCTGTTTTATTAGAAGAAAAATGTTCTGGCTCCCTCGTTCTACTTCTTCTTGCCTGCATAATATCCAAATTATGCTATGTCCTACTCACAATTAGAATTTGTTCTGAATATTATATAATGTGTGAGAATCATCTCTTGTATAAAAATGAATGTTTAGTCAAGGTCCTGCGTAGTTTATTAAACTTTAGAACAAAGAATTTCATAGTTTGGTTAAGTCCTCTTAGCAAACTGGCTCAATCTAGACTAAATCTTCACAGAAATATTCTTCAAAGAAGGAGTTAATCTGTCCACAGCTGCAGCTGCTTATCAAGACAGTTGGAGAGCAATTTGCCTGCACTCCCTTTCCCCCTGAGCTGGTGCCTCAAATTCTCCAGTCTCACATGATGCCATTCTTACCAGAGGAATTTATTGAACACCCCAAATGAACAGCTCATGCAATTAGGAAGAAAGAACACTGAAAATGAGTGTGATCAACAAGTAAATCAGAGCCACAGAATAACTGAGGCTAGAAAGGATCCCAGCCTAGCCTCACGCCGAAAGCATGACTAAGAGGTCAGATCGGGTTGCTCTGGGCTTTATCCAGTTGAGACTTAAAATCCTCCAGGGATGTAGACTGGATTGCCTCTCATTCAAATGCACGGCTGTCACTGGAGTGGGGAAAAACATCTTCCTTACCACCAGTCAGAACCTTTCCTGTTTAAATTTATGCCCATAAATTGATAACGTACTTCACATACTTCCTGAGGAACGTTCCTATGTCATATTTATGAGTGACTTTCACAAACCAAATGAGAACATTAGTTTGACTGGACAAGCAAAGACATTTTTATGTCCTATTTAAAGCAGAGACATATTGGCAATCCCATATCAGCTGAATAGGCTGGCATTACACAGAAGGACTGAAAATTTAGTATGCAGAAAACAAGAAATTGCAACTGAGAATTCACCTCAAGAACAGTATTTCAATTGTTTTCTTGAAGTAACAATCAAAATTTGAGTGCTATTAATACTCAAGACCATTCCCAAGTACAGCCAAAGATAAATATCTTAATTTCTTCACAACTTTGGATAAGAATATGAGCTCTGGTGTTTTCTATGTATGTCATTACTCAAATTAACTCCTGGTAAGGATAGGGAGGAAGAAAGCCAAGGAAGAACCTGAACTATTGTTGCACATTTTTTACTGATACCACTAACCTAAAGTGGGACAGTAGAGACGTGAGAGAAGCACTACAACTAACACAATCATTTTCAGACTGAACAGAGACAGCTACATTTGAAGTAGAATAATACTAAAACAATTTAGTATTTGATGTTTTCTGCTAAGAAAATCCAAATTTTAAAAATCCCATTTATCTAAACAGTTTAGGATTTATTAGAAGTCTAATTTTAGGCTTTGGATTTTTGTTCAAACAACTTAAAATATTTTTTATTTATTATGCATACATGAGAGAAAATATATCAAAGGTTAAAATTTACTGACATATGGCATATCAATTCTAAATACTGTATAAACAGTACATGGATTCCTTATCAGAACAAAAAGAACAAAACAATTTTGTAATCAATACTTGTACTGTAGTACTATATTTCAGAGCAGAATTAAGCAATTCAGTTGAGCATGACGCTACAATAGTCATACATTTTCCATGTTCTCTCTCCCAAAACCTACCAAAATCTCAAATATTCCTTTGCAGAATAATCCTGAAAAATAAGATTTTCCCAGTACTGCTGCTTTCATCTAGAAATGTTTCTGGAGCTATATGCTATCAGAAAAAGCAACTTCAATTTTAAAAAGTCCCTCTTTATCCCTGAGCCTGAAAAAGTCTCTGTTCTAGTGGAGATAACAAGACTCTACCATCTGCCTGTGATTGCTGCTGGTTCCTACCAGGCAAGAATCGAATACAGTGGAATTGCCCAGGTACCTTTCCAGGCTGCAGCTGCAATTTCAGACAAAAAGGCAGGGGAGAATCCATCACATCATAAAGTGAACAGAGGAAAACATAATATCCTAATTTATGTGATAATTATACAGCTGAATATGACTGCTACAATTATTAATAACAGTATGTGGACTGATTGAAGAAGAACATTACAAAATTAATTAAACTGTCTATCTCTCCTGAAAATGAAGAGCCCTTAAAGAAAACACATTTCACAACAGAAGATATTTCTTAAAAGATGGCTATTTCCAGAATAAAACTATAGTCTTAAACCCAGCTAGTTTTTGCTAACAGGAAAGAGAGATTATTTTCTTCTCCTATATCCTCTTCTGAAGCAATGCATTTTAAGAGAAGTATCTAAAGTGAAGTTTTAAAAAGCTTCCCTAAAAACATCTGTGGAAGTTGTCCATCTTCAAGAATTTAAACAAATTAAGAAAACCTAAAAACAGCAGTTAAATGAAAATTGCAACATCACCACACTCACACCACAGCATTTTTTCCTGATTTGCTTTGAGAAAAATAAATAAATAAATCTCTATTTAAAATCTATCAAGCATCCATAATCAAAGAAATCTAAAGTTTTTGCTGGCAGTGCCTTTCTTTAACATGCCTCATAAGTATTTACATAAACTCCCCAGATATCATCTGTTACAAGTACTGCATAGATTGTTGTGTTAAGTGTCCATAACAGACATCAGAGAGAGTGTTGCAGTTTACTACCCCAATGTTTGTGAAGTTTTGCTGTCTATTCATTAGCACACTTCAGATGCAGCATAATGAAAAAGTTTTAATGAACAGGAAGAGAAAAATAAATCAACTTTTTTTTTCTCTTTAATTTTCCCTCCCTTTCCCCTACACCATGACCTATTTTCTTGAATAACATGCAGATCTACTGAGGACATTAACCTGTTTCCATGCCACAGTAACAGCCCATGTACCAACATGCTGAGATGCATTAGCTGTTGTTTATTGATCCATTTATAAGTTCATTGTACTGGGAACACCAAGCAGAGGACTATAAAGTCTTTTGCTATTCTCTGCTCTGTGACACACTTTACTGATTAACTATTTCCCAGAATACATTTATTTCCATGTTTTGTGGAAATACTTACAAAAGATTTCTCCTCTTCAAACATTTCCCACGTCTGAATCACTCTTACATATTTTTAGTCCATTCATTATTTTCAAAATTCAAAACACAATAAACCACATACCATTTTTAAAAAATGAAACCATATGAATTACATCCACCAAACATTATCTACTACAAATACTAATTTACATTTACCAAGTATGAGAAATAAACAAGCAGATAGGATTAAAAAGAAAGAAAAAAAGTTAATTTCCCCTTGATCCCCTGCAGGCTTCTCATATGTGAACTGTTCCCACCACACACACAACATGCAGCATGTACTCTGCATAAATTTTGGTGAGTCAAACTGTCCCATGAAGAAAGCATTGCAATCAAGATTAACGTGTGACCATTGGTTATTACAGTTCATCCTATCTGCTTCTACCTTCAAACCAGGGCTTACTGCTTATTTGTAAAGCACACATTCAACACCCCCCCTTTTTGTGCCACTTAATGGTTATAAACTAAATTGTTTATACCACCTAGCAAGCTTGACTACACTCTAAAAACAGGTGTCTACAATAAACCCACATTCACTGCTTCAATTTAAATAGGATGGGAAAGCAGCTGAAGTTTAACAGCCCGAATTTTCAGAGTTGTGAAAGACAAAAGGGGAAATTAATTCCGAAAGCCAGACTTCTGGCCTTCAAATTCAAGGACTGCATGCTTGATCAAATGCACACATCAAATCAATTATGGCAGAATGTAACAAGCCAGAATCTATTGCAAAGTAATTAAAAGATCACCAGGGTTCATGTTCTGTCACACTTTTACAGACAACCACAATTCAGTGAAGTCTTATCTGCATTCAAAAAAAACCAAAACAAATACAAAACAAACCAAAAAATGTATAGTTTTAGGTATGGAGAGATATTTGAAAGAGGGAAACATTCATAAATTGTATCTATGAGTTTTAAAACCCTAATTTCCCAAATTCTCAAAAACCCCCAAGGATTCAGATATTTTGCTTTCAATGACAGAACCTCTGGAGGAAGAGTGCAGTGCCATCAAAGGAGTGGGGGAAGAAAATTACAAATGAGATACAGCTCACATCCTGTCTACTAAAAATGCTATGCAAAAAGGAAAATACTGCCCCAAGAGGGATGCTCTAGCTGATGCTCTCTAGGGAAAGAAAACAAATTGGACCAAGGACGCATCACACAGCATAACCATATGCCTTGTTTCACTAGTAATTCTACAGTAATCCTTTTGTTGTTGCCCACAGAAGCATCTGACCAAAATAGGTTTCCTACCAACACCTCTGGAATCAGCTCGCCAATTTTCAACATTTTGAAATAAAACCCCCAGAGATCTTGAGAATAACTTATGTTTCTATAAACTACAGGAAAATTAATGGTCAGGTAGAGGAAAATACCTAATTTGCTCTCATAGTGAGGGAAAAGTAGGAAATTCACCTCCTCATATTTGATTTGGCAGCAGATCAGTCACTACAGACACAGCAGTGTCTGTTGATATGAAGTAGAATGAGATTAGAATTGGAGGAGAAGGAATAAGGAGATAAAAAGTCAATCCAAATACATACAAATGTTAATTTTATTATTTCTGTGGCTCACAGAAACTATGACTTTTAGACAGTAACTTAATAGCCTTAGAAACCAAGAATCACCTGCCCGAGTATTTACATTTGTTGACCTCCTCCTGCTCAGTAGGTTGCCTAGGAACATCTTACCTCATAATGAATGGGAAAATAGTTTATGAGGCTGTCTGGACATTTCAAATACTTTTTGAATCTATTTTATGAAA
>VZUA01102042.1:48255-87404 GCA_013401035.1 Horornis vulcanius
CCCGCCTCTCGCGAGAGCCGCCATCTTCCCGCGAGAGCCGCGGGCTGCGCCGGCGGCGGGCGCCTCCTCTGGCGAGAGGGCTGAGGGAGCGCGGGGCGGGGCCGGAAGGCGCAGCGGGCGCGGGCGCTGCGCGGCGGGAGCGCCGGCAGCTGCGGAGCGTGGGCAGTGCGAGCTGCGGAACACGGCTGGAGGAGACAGACACGGTCGTGTCTAGAACAAGTTTGCTTGTAGTTCACGTGAGCTGAGTTAGCTAGCAGGTTAGAGCCGAGACATGGTGTGTTCAACACCATGCATGCTTCAGGTGTGAATTAGACCATCTCAGGATGAGGGAAAATTGAACAAGATCTTTTAGAAATTTGTAGTGAGATTTTTCTGAATGCTAGACAACGTGTAAAATTACTATAAAACTCGCATTACCTGAACTGTATCAGCTGTACATTGCAGTCTGTGGTTTTCCTGTCACCAGTGCAGACTGATGGTGATATTAAATCTGGTGTAAAAGCATTCTTGATGACACCCAAGAAACACTTTTCAAGCCCACTGAAATAAATGCGTGCTTCCCTATGAATTCAGGATCATGCATATAGAGAGAATCTGAGGATAACTGTGGTGACCACCAGTTCCATGCGCAGTTGGTATCTCAGTGATATCTGGATAAACAACAATAATAATTACTCAGAAACATGAAGACATGAGGGTTAATACATTTTCTTTTCTGCTCTTTTATTTCCAGTGTTCCCAGCATCTGAGAGATACAGCTTTTGTAACAATTCTTAGAGAAGTCCCACCACCTCTGTAAGTGCACAGAAAGTTCTCTTTACTTAATTGTTGAGCCCATTTTTACATAAGAGAAGTGAGTTGATGCACAGTGTTCTGTATCGAAAAGATGCATGCCAGAATTTCCAGCTTCTGATAATTCAGGTATCCTGTTAGTGGTGTACCAGATGCACAGAATGTGCCTGGGGGACTGGGATTGTTGTTTGTTCTGCCTAGAGCAAGCAAAGCATAGAATCTGTGAATATGCATCTGCAATAGTGTTCATGCTGCTGCTGTTAATATGGCATTTGTAACACCCCTAAAAATAAAAAATGGTTTGTGCATTTGGAAGAACATTTGTTTACTTGTATCTTCCCATCCCATTTCAGTCTCTTGCTTTGGGAATCAAACCAACCATAGTGGAAAAAAAGAGCAAATGAGGAAGGCCTCAAGCCTCTCTTAGGGACCACAGCTAATTAAGAAAAACATTTAGAGAGTAGATATAATGAAGCCCTGAATATGTGCTAGCTTCAGGCCCATGAAAGTATGGCTGTTTTTTAATAGAATATGGAACTAATTGCATGTCTGAGCTAGGCACTGTGGGGTTTGACTGAAGCACTCCTTGGTGTAATTGAATTTGTATAGCATCTGTGAGCAGGGGAGGTCCGGTGCCTCAAGGCCCATAGGGTGTCCTTAGGCAGGCCAGCAGAAAGTTTCTCATTTGTTTGTCCCTCCTTCCAGGGACCACTTTGTTTTCCCTGCAGTGAACGATGTATAGGATTGTTGCTTAAAGCAGGAACTTCTCCCAGTAAGAACGAGGAGTCCACAGAGTCCTTATTTACCCTTTTAGTGCAGAGGGATGTTTTGGAGCACAAGTGTAGCATTGCTTAGTGGCCAGCTTTTTCCCTGCTCTTTGTGTCCTCCTTGTATGCTTTTCTCCCTAGCTGCAAATGCAGGAACCTGGAGTAAAACAATGGTGTCTGAACCTGGGAAGAGTTGAGACCTTTGTCAGCCTTCTGTAGTACAATTGCACTGTCTCTGTCTGAATTTCCAGAAAATATTTGTTCCCAGTAACCCTTGTTGCAAGAACCAGGAAGAATAACTATTTTGATTTGAAGAACTTATAACCATAAATTAATCTCCTCTTATGCATTTATTTGTTCAGTCTGGATTTTTGAAAGGCAAACCTAACTGCTTTGGTTCCAGTTTTTTAAAGGATAGTGGTCCCTTGTCTGTAAATTTATTTGTATCAGTTCTCTCTGAAAGTATTTCAGATGACTTTTTGTTTAAATGAAAAACAGACTTTTAAAATTAAAACTCTTCGCACAAAACATTTTTTTCTTTTATTGTTAATCAAAAGATCAAAATAAACACGCAAAAAAGAACCCTACAGGTTTTCTTAAAAACCGTTGGACAATATGCATTAAAAGTTTTGATGTAAATAATGTTTCTAAAAAGTATAATTGAAAATCAAAGTAAGAGTTTATATTTGAGAATTTGTTTATTAAGCTGACTGATGTTTAGGTTGCATTTTAAAAGCAATGCTTCAGGGTTGTTTATGTAGTTCTCTTCCCTTTACTGCGTGTGATAATTAACACAAAATATATCTGAGCGAGTACTTGCACTCCTTAAAGCTTCGTGTGAGTTGTACTGCAAGAAGATGATCATCAGAGAGATAATGCTTACTCTGTGTTAAATACATAGAGAGCAAGAACATAAAGGCACTGCTAATTAATTATATTAACTGAAGAGACTTTTACTAGTAGATATATGATTATAATTAATATAATTAATAATTTTTCAAATTCCACATACTCTCAATTCACAAAACTTGTAGAGTTCCACAAAATGTGTGCAATCTTGCTTCTGTGTCTGCCTGCAAGTTCTTCTTGGTTAACTGTAGCCCTGGTCAGGCGCATCTGCAAGACAGAGAAGGCAACTTGTCTGAATTAGTTTATAACCTGCAATTTGGCCATAGATGACATTGCATATAAATGTCTTAATGTGCTGTGAGACAGCAGGATGGCTTGCAAACTTCTAATATTGAATCAAGAGAGTCTCATATGTGCTGCTAGTGGGCAGCAGTGGCCCCTGTAAATTGCCAGAGCAGTGTTAATAGCAGATTATTGTGCCAAGGGGCAGTCCTTTGAAAATAGGACGTTTTCCAGATGATCACACCTGTAGCAGCCTTCTGTGAAAGAGAACACATACTTGCAGACAAGCTAGTTAGGGGGAAAAACCCTCAGTGCAGCGAAGAAACAAACCTCAGTTTAAGCCTTGTGGCACAAAACTGCTTCCCACGGAGGGATGGTCACATGCTCTGCTCCGTAACAGAAATACCATATTCAGGCTCTAGGCTGTTTGGTGCCTGCCATCTTGTAACAAGAAAAGTGAAAATGTTTTATATTTTCACAGTATAATAAATTTTAAAAAAATTTCAAAAAGTTAAAAAGGCAAACTACGTATTCCCTTAAGAGCCTGAAACTCTTCCAGATTTTATTTCAGAGAGAGTAAGTCTGATGACAAAGCCATCTCCTCTAAATGATCCGTCAATGATGTGTCAAACTGTTCCCTTGGATTAGGGAATACAGTGCAGTCAAATGGAAGGCTTTCTGCACAACACAGAGAAGCATGCTAACTGTGCTAATAACTGCCAAATATTTATGCCATCAGCTGTGACTTCAGGCAAAATTTTAAAGCATCTGAGACCATATTTCTGGATAATATTGCTGAGGTTTTTTTAATGCTTTTCTTTAACATTGAAATGTGGGCACTGTTTTTAAATTAATTTTTAGCATGGCTTGGATTCTTTATCATAGAGTTTTTCTTCATGAGAGAAACAGTTAAAAGCTTGGAAACTGTGAAATAGTATTCCTAGAAATGACAGTGTAAATAACTAAAAATGTGGGACCATTTCGTTTTGAATGAAAGATCTGAATGTCACAAAATTCTCTGCAATCCGCTTTTCAAGGGTCAGCCCCTCTTGATTAAATGGATTTTTAGCTGCTGTTCCATGGAGTATAAGCTTAATATCCAGTATATCCTTTATAAGGGAACTGTAGCCTTTTCAAGACGATGAGCACAATAATTTGTTCTTTTTTATCTCTAACTATGATGATCCTGCTTAAAAGCAGATGACTGACTTTCCATTCTGTAGCTTCTACTATGTGGGAGAAAATCCGCTGTAATTAAATCTAATAAAATCCTCTAATTCCCAACATAAACAATCCTCTGACATAGGCATTTCCCCTGAGTCTACATCACAGCCCAAGGAAAACAAAGAACAGGAGCTGTTTCTTACTTCCTTTTAAATATTTGATCATTATGGACAAACTTCTGCCCTGATTAACAGTAGCTGAAAGCCTTACTCAAAGTAATTATTTTTGAGACAGAATTTGGATTACTGATTTTTCTCTCACTTGTAATGTTACTTTGCATAATGACTAAACTGGCATGTAATTTAGGCTGTGTAAACAACAAGACAATAGTTGTCTGAATTGTTCTACAACACGTAGTGTTGTATTTCTCATTTTGTAGTAGAAACAAAAGCATATAAATCCTCCTTGACAGGATTTGAGATTGAAAGTGCACTGGCAAAAGAAGAGCTATGTGCCTTATTAAGCAAATGTACCAAAACTGAGGAAACAGCTTACAAGTAGGAATATTATTAATAATTTGAAGTGATACAGTACTAATTCCAAAGACATTTCAACTTCTATCCCCATTTAGGGTTTGGGTTAATGGAGCATGTTGACAAAGCCCCTTGTCCAACAGTATATTGTGAAGCAGAGAGAGCTTTGGGTACATGCCCAACCCTTTAGCTACCTGCAGGGTCATGCTGCTTTCCTTGTACCTGGGAACTTTGAGACTAGGCCACCAGAGAGCACTGTGCTATTTCTGCTTGTATTCCTTACCTGTCTCTGCGTGTTAAGAACCTATTTTATTCAGTCTCTTTTTCTATGATACAGTAGAACTCAAGTGGTTGTTGTGATTCTACCAGAATTCCCAAGCATTTTGCTGTCGTCGTCCTGTGTGCACCCTGTGTGCAGCCCTTCCTTGACCTGACTAACCTCATCTGGGACCTTCACTCCCCTTATGGCCCAGAAATCTCTTTTAAGCTCAGACCCAGTCCTGGGGTCCTTTGTAGAGGTGCTGTAGAGGTGCTGACCTGCACTCTTGTCTCCTGGGTGGACCTGAGACCTGTGCTGTGACTGTCTGTGGCAATGCCTCCTGAGCGCAGCCAGTCCTCTCTGCACCTTGACATGCCTTAACTGGCCCATGGTCTGGAATACCTGCTGCTGAAAATAGATCGTGACATATGGCTACCAAACTATCTTGTTTCTGCTGTTCCTGACATATTTACCATGAAAGCATAACATATTTCACTTTTTTTTTAAAAAAAGTTATATAATTATATATTGCGGTAAGCTAAAATATGTGTCAGATAAGGGGAGGTAATAAATGGCTTATTTAGTGGGAGAGTATTTTGCTTAATGTCACCTTGTTTTGTCTGACATTTCCTCTGACTTTCTGAATTTCTAGCCTTGTCATTGTGAACTGGAAAAGAAATCCATGCTACTCAATTGCAATGCAATTAAAAAGCTAGATTGATTTAAAATATTGGAAAACAGCAACCGTATCTCCAAACAGAGCTCAAACAGAGCTTTTTCATTTTTGTTGAAATGTTCTTCAGATCAAAGTAGCACCTTAATATTTTTAAGTTTAGTCACAGAACTGAGTTATGGATACTCCTTAATAATTTAATAGGATTTATAATAAATATTCTTTAGCCATTGCAGCAGAAAGGTTAGGAAACTACAAAAGTTAATTACTTTTGCAGCTTGTTGTTATTATTAGCATAATTTTAAAGAGATCTCACTGTAGACCTCTCAGTAGCCTTCTAGAGGCATGTAATAATGCCAACCACATAACTACCCAAGAGAATAAAAATTAAATACATGGCTGCAGGAATTTCTCTACAAGGAGTAAAATCTCCTAAATTAAAAGTTCTTCAGTGGAAGCTGTCCCCATGAAACCCCAAGTGGTTTTCCACAGTGCCTGCCTTTCTTCCTGTTTGTGTGGCATTGCTGAAACTGCTGCAAGAAATGGAATAGCCTTTGATGGTGTGTATTTGAATAAGTAATGCACTGTGTGGTAGGTGTCAAATTAGCTCTGTTGTTATTAAAGCATTTGTTTTCTTGCTCTGTTACTATGGGCAAGCCATCTTACTTGGGTGTGCCTCTGCTGCTTCCCAGCCTAGTGACTTTATGATCTCTGTAAAAAAATGAAATAAAAAAAACAAACCTAAACTGCTAAAGCTGTACCTAGTTTATTCTCTGGAGAACTGTGGAATCCTGGGTGACAGTGAAATACTTTAAGCTGTTTGTTTTGCTGACAGGCTGACTTGCTATTTCATCTCTGATGATGTTCTAATTTCCCCTCAAAGTCATCATTGTTCCCTATCACTTTGGCAGTATTTTTCCAAACCACCTGGATGTATATAAATCTTATGACTGTCCCTGTCAGTCCCTGATCTTTCATCCCAGGCTAATAGTCTCATTGTGAGATGGAAATTTTTGTTATTGCTAATTCCCAAATTCTTTCAGCAGTTTCTAAGGAGAAAACACAACAGCTGTTTTTCATCTTGGTGTTTTATTTTTTAATATATGACAAAACAAGTTTATTATCAATCAGACAGGCAGCATGTAGCATTGCTAAACAGAAAACACTTCCTTAGTCTTGGCCTATTATGTGCTGGTGAATAAAAAGCTCCTTTTCCTCAAACTGTGTCTGATTTAGATTAACAATTCAGTGAAGAGAAGTTTAGAGCCTACTAGGGACTTGTCTTGGCTACAGGCAAAAGAAAGGAAGAGCTGACAGAATTAGAGTTGCACTTTTCTGCTCCTCACTATCAACTTGAGAATAGAAAGGGTTGAGAAAACGGGAGGGTCTTGGCAGTGGGGATTTACAGCTCTTCTGTTTCGCCACACATTGGCACATTGACCGCAGTCTGGTACTCTGAGAAGTCTCCTGAAGGCATCCAAGGTATTGGGGTTCTGTTGAAGGAGGGTCTTTTGCTGAAATTTTGATTATATATCATGAGAGACTCTGGGAGCAAAGGGCAGATATCAAACTGAGGCACTTTGAAGGTCATCCGTTTGGCTGCTTTTTCATAACCCCCATAAGGCATGGCAGTCCTGGCACAGGGGAACACACAGAGTTAGCAAACAGAGCATGGGTAAACAACAGGATTTATAAAATAAATAATCAAACTTATCGAGATCTAAATTTTGCTCCTGTTGCAGTTGACAGGCCAACAAATCCTTCATGAGAACATAGATGTATCCATTGCCCATGTATTAAAAATTATGCAAACACACACAGACGCTGCTGTGCACTTCCTTCACCCTTGTTGCATCAATCTCCATCAAACCATACACCTTTCACACCTTTTACTATTCTGTATATGTAGCAGGCATTATTGCAGAAATAAGTGAGATGAGGGTTTGTCCTTGAAACTAATGTCCTGAGGCTATGGAGGTGGGTGGAAAAATTGTATAGAGAGGTTAACAAAAAATTGAATTGCTGTGAAGTATATAGCTGCTGATCATAAGTATTTTTCCTGACTTTTTGGATTTCAAAGGGATGCAGTAAAAAACAGTGGCTAGCTACATCTCCTGGTCAAATGTGGAGAGAAGAAAAGGCAAATAGGATTAAAGTCCTCTTATCCAATTGCATAGGTTTTCTGTGCATAATCTGAGTTAAAATCTCTAGCTCTTAGTGTATTTTGTCCTTTAAGTCTTCCAAACATTTCATCTACTGGAGACTGTGCTAAGCAAAATGACATGCAACTAAAACTTATTTACAGTTCACAAGACAGGAGGACTGTGGTCAGCATTATTATGTTTTCTCTTGCTAAACAAACTGCATTGAATATCTAAGAAGACTTACCGGTTAAAAGACTTGTAATGAGGGAAATCAGCTTTGGGGCTGTATGACAGTAAGTCCGTGGAGAACTGACTTTTGTCCTCAGGACTGATACCCATTGCTCGTTCCCAAGGGGAAATATAAGTTTTAAATATAGTAACTTTTTTGCCTCCTGACTTTCCATCTGTAAACAGAGGAAGGTAAAGCAGTCTAGTTAGATGAGAATCCTTAACTGCATTGTGCTTCTGTATTCTGCTATTGAAGTTGAGGCACCAGCTTTGTTTCCAGATTCTGTAACTCCTACATCAGTACAAACTTTTATGGTTAGATTTGTGTTTTAAAAAGATGATCATACACCACTTCTGTCCTTATCCACAAAAGTAGATAGTACCATAGCCTAAGAGCCACTCATCCAGGAATTTGCATTAGAGCATATATTTGAAAGCTAAGTTTTCATTCTTCTTTTTGGTTGCTCATATAGAAAGAACCAAAGTCCTCACCTCATCATCTCTTCCACTAACAGGGGGGAAACTTTATATGAGTAAAGATGTTATATTATTTCTTAATTTACTTTTTTGTTATTTTCTGTCAGATCGTAGCAGACATGACATGGCATTTTCTTTGTGACTGCATGAACAGACATTAATTTTTTCCCCTTCTGAACTGGGATGTTAAAGACAAGACTGTCTCAATCACCTCAGGATGGCTAAAAGCAGTTTGCAAATATTAAGTGGTATCTCACTGGAAGTTAAAATCCTCTCAGTGAGTAGGGCTGCACTTTGTTGTAAAGTCAGACACTTGATTGCTAGAAATCTATATTAGCTTCTAGCTGCTCCATTAAGCAAATGAGTTTAGACAGGGGATTTCATTTTGCATTTCCCTTCACCCAGATGTGAATAATACCATCTTGCTAGTAAGAGCATAAGTTTTGTATTGATATGCAGCACACATTATATTTTCTTCCTTCATAAACCTTAAAACTCCTGGACATTGACATCTGCTTAGCTTGATTAGGGCAGATGAGAATAACAGCTTAATGGAGAGAGACATCCTGGTGCTTTTATGGTGCTACATTTTGTGTAGAAAACATAAACTAAGCGGCAAAGAATGAACACTTATGTGAATCTTTCCTCTTTCTCATACCTCCTTTATTTGTCCTGCTTATTTCAAACCATGACAAGTCCTGGGGTTTCCTGCTTTCAGAGAATTGCAGACATTTACAAGAATTTCATTTTCATGAAAAAAAATATAAAACCAACTACTCTACTTTTTCTTTGTGAAGTATTTAAACTAAGCAGTTTACCAGCAAATTGATTGCTAGGGTTGAAACATAAAAGCAGCTGGGATCTGTCTCTGCAGTGGAAGCTATAGGATGATACTAATCCTCCATCTCCCTGCACACAGGATAACAATGAAGAAAAAATCTCCTATAATAAGAATATAAGAGTCTATATAGATTACTTTTTCACAAGAATTGTAAAAGCTGATTTTGATATAAAATGCACATTATTCCAAAATGCAAATGAAAAAAAAGCTGGATTTTACAAGTCATTCCTTTGGTGACTAAAGGCATTTATTCCTTGTTCCCAAGCAAATTTGATTTTTTTTGTAAAAATCTATAAGGACTGTTAAAGTTATGACTTCATCTGCTGATTCTTATACTATGTGTTTGTTTCTAGAGATTTCTGGCCAAACTAAACAGAGGATAAAATCAGGCAAAGAGTAAATTGAATTAAAACTACTTTTACTCATAAAGATATTGCCTCAGTGGCCCAGTGGTGGTTACCATATTACTTTTAGAATTATTGCTGTTCCTTTCTGAAGATTATCCAAAAAGTGTTCTTTGTTTAGGCAGAAGCTTTGATTTGAAATCAGGGCTCAGATATTCAAGTCTGATACTCAGATCAGACTACTGATGTAAAGAGTTAATACCACTGACTCCAGTAGTGGTTGGTGTGAAACCATTGAAAGGAAGGAGAGCCACACTGGCATGGCATAGGTGTACTGGCCTACTGCTCTATCATCCTTAGGAGCTCAGTAGATAAGTTTCCTGTAATTTCTGTTGTCCAGTCAAGAAACATATTTCTGCCTTCTGCCTGGGGTTGAGCAACACAGAATCATACAAACAAAACCATCCGGCTAAAAGCAGTTCAACTCTTCTACAGTTGAAGTTTACACTGGAACTTTGGAAGAATCCAGGTGTTAGATTAATTTGCTTATCCTTAAGAGTAGGCTTGGCATGATAGCTTTAAATTCTTGTTCTTGCATAGATACTTGCCTTTGTCAGTACCATCGCCTCCTTCTCCACCACTTCCAGATGGTTTCCCTGCATGCTCCCCTTCACCGTCCCTAGCACCTCCTCTGCTTCCAGGCCTAGGAGGGACACCGGGATGCTGCTGCGTGCTGGAGCCGTGCTGCCCAGCTGGCATTCCTCCTACCATCCGCCCATGGGCATAGCCATGAGCATCTTCCCCATAATGCCCTCCTGGTGGGATGAACTTCTGAAAGTGATCCTAGGGGAGGAGAGAAGAGGGTGGTTGAATCTCTGTTACAGGATATGGTCTATTCGTGTTTGCAGGGTTGGGTCCCAGAACGTGAACTCTTGAGTCTCTGTGATCTGACTGGTTCTGTGTCTCCGTTACAAAGCCAGTGGCAGAACTTTATGTGAGTTATTCCCTTTATTCAGTATAGCAGCAGTTGTGGAACAACAGAAGTGGCAATGGAAGCACACATGCCTCATAGTAATTTTATGTGAACAGGGTGTTGCTGTCCCCAACAATGATGACTATGAAATAGAGGAGGAGGGGAAGGAAATTTAGCTTTTGCCAGAGCAGATTAAAGTCCAAACAGAGATAACATTAGCTAACCTGTGGGAAAGCAAGCTGGGCAAGAAAAAGGAAGTGTTTTCATGTCGAAGTTAACATAACCCCAGCTTGATTACAGTGTGGGAATTAAGTGTTAGAGGCCACCAGAACAGCAGGGTATCTGTGACAACATAAAAGCCAGGGATACATCTGCCTTTTTGCCTGTTTTCCGTATATATGAAGGTCTGCTTGGGGAGGAGTATTTACATGTTGAGAAATACTGAAGAGATAGCAGCCTGGGAAAACAGAAATGCTTCCTGGAGACCACAAGGGGAAATGACAAAAAGGAAGAATTTTGTTTGTAGCTGTATGTGAATTAGCAAACCAAATCTAACCAACAGGGCAAGAAAGAAAGAAAGTTGTATCCATCAGTAAAATTAAATTGGTCTTATTTTGCAGACCATTCACTCTCCCTTGTCCAGGCTAGAAGGGACAATCTCTGCCGTATGTAGTAAAAGAGCAAACAATCCATGAGGGATTTATAGACCTTGTGGTGTACATTTTGGCACAATATCCTGTCTTTGCACACAGAAACTTTAATAAATGCTTATGTGGAATAGAAACTTATATAGTATGTTCAGAAAAATGTTTTACGTGTTGGTCATAAGTGACATGAAAAATTGTCTCCTGTTAGACTTAAAAAGGTATCTCTTGTGTAGTACAGCCCACACAGCTATATAATACAAGTAACCTGGGTTATATATCACGTATAGTCTTTCCTGTTGAACTAGGAGATTGCCTGTTAGATGCACAAAGATGGAACAAATACACGTGAATGACATTGAATGAATTTGTGGTTCCTCATGCTGCAATTCTACCTGTATACATTAATCTCAGGCAGCCTCAGAGATGGCTCTCAAAGGGTTAAGGCTTTCTTAGGGCTCTTACACCTAGCACAGTTTAGCAAAAATAAGCTTTCCAGGCTGTAAACAGGCTTCCAAGGCCAGCTGTTCAGTCAGCTAAAAATAGTCGAGAAGTGAAAACCCCACAAGGCTCAAGGCAGAATTAGCTAACCCTCTGCTCCCTGTGTCTCCCACAACAGTGTCCAGGGTTTCACAGCAGGTCACCAGGCTGCAACCCAGGCAGGCAGCCAGCTGCAGGCTGAAGTGGCAGAACTGGTGCCCCCAGGGCCTTTAGGGACTGTCTGTCCTTCTCCTAGCTGCAGGGAATTCCCTTTTTAGGAACAGAGGAGGTAATGTTCCTGTGAATGTCAGGAAGCGCTGAGAGGGTAGAGGATTGTGGGCATGAGGCTGTACACAGGAGCTAACAGGGCAATCTGCTCAATTATGCATGGCAGCTATGTAGCTGTAAAAAGGCAAATTGAACAAGGGTATTTTGAGGGTTAGGGGTCAGAATGAGGTTATTTTCAAAATGTTAATATATATGCAAGGGTAATGCCGCTGCTGATTTGCTCACTGCTTTCAAAACAGAATTTGCATCTGCTTTCCTTCAAGTTTCACCCGTGCTGTGTGCCCTTTCTGAGAATTAAATGCTTATTTCTCCTTTCCTGTGGTTACTTACTTGCCTCTCCTGCAACAGAAAAAAAAAGTCACAAAGCATCGGCGTAACATGACCTGCAGTAAAGTGGGCTGTTTTGTTTCTGCTCACAGCAGTATTTGGTGTGACTAGAGAGGGGCATCATTGTCATCTGGTGTTATTTTAAGTTGCAGTATTATCACTAAGTAGGAAAGAAGTTTCTCTGAAACAGAAGGTCTCTATCAGGAAAGCCGCTCCTAAATCTTATTTAGCTGCAAATTAAATTAGTTTAATTTGCCTTAAGCTAGTTCATGATTCTTCATGGGCCTGCTGAGAAAACATCTGATCTGCTAAATGTAGGCAACTCCATTCAGACAGGAAAGACACATTTTCCATGCAACACCCCAGTCTAGTCACCTGCTAGAACAAAAATATAATTTTCTATAGTTTTGGCCACCACAGTTGTTTGTCTTAGCTCAAATTAACATGAGGCAAAGGGAAATTAATATTTTTGAAAGATTTTCCAAGACAGTGAAGCTCAGGAATGACAGCCTCAAGCTGGAGTCTGAACATAGTCAAAGCTGTGTAGGTACAGCTTTGTCTCCAGTACTTAGGGCACACTTCTGATCAGAGCTTTAGAGTGGAGTTTTAGAGGTTTGGAGCTCACACTTTAGGAAAACGTATGTCTTGGGCCACTGCTAACAGCATGTGGAACTTTTACATCTATGCATATTGATTGACTGTGTTGGTGGGAGTTCCAGGAGAGAAGTCCAGAAATGTCAATTGAGATGGCTGACAACCTTTTCCTGTTGGGTCTGGGGACAGATCACACAGCTCCTCCTGTCTGTGCATTTTTGGAGGCAGTGAGTATTATCAGTCCCTGGGCATCCCTAAATCCACTCTAATAAGAGAACATTTATTGCAAGTTCAGGTGATGGGTCCCCTGGGTTGGCTAAACAAGTTGGGCTCCTGTCTTTGAAGTCCTTAATGCTAGCAAGTGCCTGTTTCTGCTGGCTGAGTGCTTAGATGGACAAATTCTGAATTCTCCAGAGCATGTGCCTAATAAAAACTAGATAATGAAAGATGATCCAACTAATGGAGCTGAGATCTCTATGTATCTCAAGGCCCTGACGTCACTGCAGGCAGTCCCCAGGAGAGACACTGTGTGCTCCCCTTCAGCTTCTTGCTGTGCCCTGAAGAAAATGATTGAGGCCACCAAATGTGTTTCTATTTCCACCTCACTGATAAAGAGCTCCCCAAATGTTTGATGCCTATGTAGTTACTAACACTTCTGAAGTTACTGGACTACGTCGTCTCTGTGGCAGCCACTCAAAAGCTCCTTAATGGTGGGCTGGGAGATTTGAAATTCAGACTCTTAGAAAGTCTCATAGACTGCTTGCTGTTTTTATCAAAGCGTGGGCCTCAATCCTTCCTTTGGAATTGCATAGCCTTAAATCTATGACTCACTTTTTAAAAAAGGATGAAAATAAGAGGCTGTTGAAGCATTTTACACTATTTTTTTAAACTTGCTACCCCAAGAGACACAGCAGGTTGGGCTCCTGCTTTCTATTTCCAGGTCCATTTCTGACTTGCTGTTTAATCTTAGCCAGAGTATTTTTTGCCTCTGTGCCTGAATTTACCCATCTAAATAACAGGAATTTTTATCTAATGTTACCCAAAATTAAATATATCTTATTTGTATATTTTATATTATCTTTGCCACATTTTCTTTGTGGATGAAATAAAATGTGTTTCAGAATTTTGGTCCTGAGTTTTCTGACAGTGCTTTAACAAATTACTGTGGAAAATAAAAGGCTCTTTTTTTCTGTTAATCTGCTTTTTCCACACTAGTCACTTCTTGGAAAACAATGCATCGGACTCCATGTTCACTCTTACACAACTTTGGGTATAAGTGGGACCTCTAGGTCTTCTGCACCAATCCAGCTCCAGTGCAGCAAGGCTCATTTTGCTAGAGAAGTTACAATTTCACCTGGCTCACTCCACTTAGATCATAACCTGAGACTTGTATTTTAGCCTGCAATTATCCTGTCATGTTTGTTGAAGAGGTTTAACATTCTATGCAGATCTCCTAGAAAAATTATTTTCCTAACATTTCCCCTTTAACTTTACCTGCACTGATCTTGATTGACATTTACTTAAGTTCATTAAGGGGCATAAAGAGCCATCAGTGCATGTTCCTGTAATAAACCAAGCAGCTGCGTGATAAGATCTTTGTTTCTCCACAGTTGTTTTCCTTCAGACACTGTATCATGCCTGGCTATTTATCATGTAAAATCTCTGAGGCAGGTTGGTTGTGTACTGCTGTCTGCTGTGAAGCATCACTTTTGGTTTGTAACATAATCACTTCCATTTTCTCCCTGCTGCTTCTGCCTGCTCTGAGTTCTTGTCCAGCACCAAAACAAGTACTGAGTAACTCCTGCCATTTTCCAGAAGAGCAGTGATCCAATCCTTTTGACTTCTACTTAGATTTTGTTTCACAGTTGGCATCAGCTTAAAAGAAACCTGAAGTCCAGCAAAATTGCCAACACATTTCAGTTTGTTTTTCCATGATTGAAAGCTGCATTTATTTTAACTTGTGGATCAATGTAAGAAAGCACTAAGGTGGGGATTTTGTTTATGGGTCGGTGTGGTTTTTGAGGTGCTACTGCTCATAATTGTCTATTTAGATATTGGTTATTTCACCTTCCTAATTGTTTTAATTCAAAATCTGATAATAAAACATAAAAAGGAGGAGGGGAAAGGAAGGTCTCTTCCATGTAACCCAAATCAAGCCATAGGTTTTGACTAGCAGAAGGATTATATTTAAGGATTCTTACTGGGAGAGTAATGGCAACATCTGAGACACGTAATTGTGGCTTTGTTTTCAGTTTCCCCTTAATGCTTGGCAGCATGGTATTAGAAAGTTTCCATTTGATGAGAGCATGGTCTTACACTGAGGCTCAAAAGTAGAGTTGGGATCTCAGAAGGAGTTACGTGGAAGGCTAATAAATAATGAGTGAGGCTGGAGGGCTAAGAAATATTGCTTCATGTGATCTTAATGTGTATGAGGCAAAAAAATTTTAGCACTGTGAAGGAAAGGTCCGTGAACTGCTGGTCTATTAACTGCTGAACAGTAATGTGGGATTTAGGACATCCAAAGACAAGACTGAGACCCTGTCAGTAATTTTGGGCAACTCATTAATCTCCCCCATGGTTCAGTTTAACCATTAAAAAATAAATGTAGTGACTTCCCTCATTCTCTAGTTGGCCAGATGATACAGTAATAGAGCACATAGCAAGATAGGACTTCATAATGGTCTTTAGTCAGTAATAAATTACATCTTGCAGCTCCACAAGGAAGTAAAAATATCCTCTGAGACATGGAGAGAATCATAGTTCCTGTGGGTGGCACACAGCCTGGGGTGAGGAGAAGAAATCCTACATCTGGTTTACTAGACAGGGTTCAGAAGAACCCAGCTTTTCCAGCACAGCACCAAACAAGGAGGTTGTTGCCCAAATTCTCCGTTTGGCAGGATATTGGTGTCAAACTCACCCCTCTCTAAAACCTTCCTCTTGTACTGTGTATTTGCAAGCAAAGAGAGTCACAGTATTGAAAACAGTTCCACAGTAGGTAGTGCATTTTGTTTTACTGATGTTGGGAATGGTCAGTCCTTTTGACTGGGGGTTTAGCTACTTTTTGCCTTTAACTGGATGGGTAGAGCTGCAGCAGTGACAGGTTTTCACTTTTGCATGGAGCTCTCTGACATTCATGTATGCACAATATATATCTTTTCTCTGCTGCATGTAAGAAGAGTGATCTGATTGTCCAGTGTGGATTTTTGGCTGGAGGAAAAGGAGGAGGAGAGAAGCAGAAGGGTGGGTCAATGACACATGACTGCTGAGATCTTCTCCCTTGTGTGGAAGGTTTATAGCTACAGCACAGGCTATCCTGGAACCCCTTATATGGTTTGGATTTATTTTTAATAACCTTTCTCTTTGTGTGTTTTTATATTACATTATCTTGCTGGTAAACGTCTTTTGTGGGAAAGAAACAATCTATACTTCTTCCCAGACCTGCCTTGCCCTGCTTTCTTAAGTGTGTCCTGAGAATATTTTAAGACAAGACAGTTAAGAAATCTGTGATATATGAAAGCAGAAAACACACCACCAGTTTCAAATTCCTTCTCTGTCCCACAGCGTCAAAGACACAAGAAATTCTTTGGGATGGGGAGCAAAGGACATGGAAGTTAATTGGGAGGCAGAAGTAACTCAGTGTACAGTAGGACTTCTTACTCTGCCATTTTCTTACTCACACAGTTATCTTTTGTTTAAGCTTTCTTTTCTGCATCTGCCTTTGAGCAGATAGAGGAGCAAGACAGGAAAGGAAAAGAAAGCTAATCAGATACTGCAATCAAAAGGGCTTTTTGATGAAATTTATTTGGTGCTAAGGTCAGGTGCTGTCCTGATGGTTTGGAAAATAACAGGCTTCAGATCCATTGCCATTACCTGCTCAAGAGCACCCAGCTCTCTGAGGCAGTGACTGCAATTGCTCAGCTTTTCTTAACGATCTGACTGCAGCAAAGCTGCTCACTCGTGCTGCCTGTGGTGATGAGAATAGTTTCCCTCAAAGGCAGTGGATGCAACCAGCAAGCACATGGAGCAGCCAGAAAACAATAACAATTATGTTTGATCTTGCTAAACGGACCCCAAGTGAGGGCTGTAGGGCAGACCAAAGTCTTCCTGCACTGGTCAATGGAATTTTATCTGTATCATGGATGTGAAAAGAAGACCTGGAAGAGAATCATGGAGGTTTTTAAGCAGAATGCCAGCTGCTGTTTGGAGACCATGCCATGGTTCTCCTACAGCCAAGCCGTAAAGAAAATCGTAGGCTTTTTAGAGTATTTTCTGACCACCCAACTATATTCCTCCATGGCTCAGGATGGAGGAACAGTCATGCTAAAAGATCTTGGAAGCAGGTGTGTTCTTACAAGAGAGAGAGAGATTCACTGCAGAAAGGGTATGGAGTGAAAGTCATGCACAGATGAATAAACAAAGTAGGAAAGTCAGCTGACAAAAGAGAAGCAACTGTCATCAGCATTTGTCATGTTAGTCATGAAGTGACTGTGCATGTCCAGTCTTGAGTCAGTTTGTCACAACTTATTTGTTTTGGACTGTTCTGATTGGACGTTCTTTAGTGACATCCTCAAATTTTTGAGACTTTGGACTTCAGCCTTTTTATTCCATCTAATTATTATATTCTCACTACTCACTGCAGCAGATTCTCACATGTGATTGGCCCTCATATGTTTTAGAAGCTCTGAGATTGCTGAGTATTTATAAAACCAGGATACGGTTCTCTAGGATATTAATCTGTGGAGTCTGAAGTTAAACATAACATTCATTCTCACATTCTTTCTAGGAGATAATTCACTGAAGAAATTAACTACTTAAAACACAGAGAGATGAAGAAACTGCCCAAAGTTTAACATCATGAGATATGCTTTATGTCTGTTCTGTCAACCTTAATCTGTAATTTTACTGTTGTAATTTTTTTTAAGTTACACATCTTTCCACATTCTGATTTTAAGTTGTCCTTTTTAGAAATAAACCACAGATATTTTCTTATTGCTGCTTTTGAAAATGTCAGAGTGCTAAAAGATAGTGTATTTTTGTTTAGCAAAACATTTTATTCAGCTTAACTTTTATTGTTTTTCTTGAGTTTCCTTGGACTGGAAAATAGATACCATAAAGGGATAAAATGTCACCAAACCAACTTTAAAGAACATCAGAAGATGAGGTAGTACATCAAAATGCATATGAACCTTAAACATTTTGTATTTGTTTTACTGAATTCTGATAATCATGTGAACAGAGAGTTTAATTTGTAAAAGTTTAGGTGTCTTCAAAAGACTTTACACCTGCAACTAGCTATAGAAAGAAGTTTAAATAACANAAAGAAAAGGAATGTCTGTATTTATACAGCATATCAGAAAGGAAAATGTTTTAGAAGAAAGCCAACTGGACTTCTAGGAAATTAACTGAAAATATTTCAGAGTCAGGTTAGAGGTTTCACTTGTGGAACTTGCAGATATTAGCAGAGGACTCTGTCCAGCAGAAAGCCTAAAAGTATCCCTAGACTAAAAATAGAACTGCATCTACTGGAGTTGAAGTCAAACCTGGATGGATCACTGCCATCATGCAAAGAAGAAATGGAATGGGTACAAAACCAATTAGCCCTGCTCCGAGGTCTGAACAGCTGCCAAACATGCAGCCTTCCTTCATCACTCAGTACTGAATTTTGTCATGCTTCTGTATGTGTGATACCAAATATTTGCCAGAGGAAACTAATGCTGCTGCCAAAAGGAAATAAAACTTGTGTATTTATGTAATTTTGGTTTTTTTTCCTTCACTCCTTTGCTAGTAGACTCTCCCTACCCCCCGCCCACACACATTAAAACAGAAGACAGCTTGGGCACACTTCATTGCTGTTTTCCCTGAGAGTGTGGAGTAGCATTTTAGTCTTAATCTTCAACTTACCACAGAATTGTCAGTGAAGGCATCAGGGTTGTTCTCATAAATGAACTTCTCCACTCTTAGCTGACGTAATTTGAACATTTTGGATCCTTTGTTAGTGAGGAGAGAAAGCTCTTCTAGCATCACATCTCTGGGGATGCTGATCTTCTTCCCCAAGTTCAGCTTGGACACCTCTTGTGGCATAGCTACAAAACATACACAGTAGGACACTTCCGGAAAGTGCTCTGGTCCATGTCTTTTGTCTATTGCTTCCTAGCATCAGTAGTGACTTCAAAACACCCAAATTATCTTCTAAATTAAAATTTTAGGAAACATTTTTACATTGATGACACTTTGGATACAGATGTTTGGGATTTACTCTGTATTGCAATCAAGGAAAATCTGCAGAGAGAACTTGCATGGGGTGGAGCTAGATGGCTGTCTCCCACATCTGAAGCATCTCAGTCAGTGCAGCAAGATTTCTTGATGCTGCCTAAAGTTACTACTTTTCCAAACCTCTAAAACCTTCCTCATGCTGTCAAAAGTAAAGAAAAGATAAGGATACCACAGTTACTTAAAAGTTACCCTACCAAATATACACATGTTCTGTAGCAAGAAAAATGTTCCAGGTTATATTCTTCCTGCTGTATTAACTTCTCTAAGAGTTTTTGTCTTTTTTAGCTAACGAGTGCTGGAATCAAAGAAACTCTCTCACACAGAGAGAAAATAAATATGAGACAAAGGTTATAAGAGAGAGAACAACACAGACTATATCTAGGCACTGCAATATTGACACCTGTAAAAGATCATGTTTTCTGTCAGTTTACGCTAGTGTATGTCCAAATAATTGCTGCAGGAGAATACAAGTTTACAGAGTGTAATCTAGGTCGACTTTTGACCTGAGTGTGTGCAATGCTTTTCAGCTGTAAGATAGAAAATGTGACATGGTTGAAGGCTGGGCTTCAGTAAAATTTGTGGCTCTGCCTCCTGGTATGTTCACTGCATGTCTTACTTTGGGAGTTCAGTGAGAAAAGGTGTGAAATTTTAAAGGCTGAAATTCAGGTTGAAATCCAAACAATTCTTACATGTGCAGTTTTGCATATCTTACCTTCATGTGTCAGCTTCCCAATGAGTTTAGTGGACTTTTTCCTTTTAACAGGAGCAGGAGTCCCTGCAAGGGGCATTCCCACAAAGAGTTCTCTGCTTTGCTCTAAACACACAAGGAAATGGAGAATGAAACACTGGAAATGTATTTCTTGCCTCTCTTTTAGTTGCCATCTACAGGTAAAAGATACACAGCCTTCATTTCACATACAGGTTCTTTTCTATCCCTTCCCCATGATGGAGCTAGTGGAAGGTATCATCCCATACAGGATATCATCAGCAGGTCATTCTGAGGTTCTCTGGAGACAAAATATGGTAGCAGATCCCAGCAGAAGCATTGCCAAGGTGCCATATAGCACTGTCATCCAAAAGAGGCAATTTAATTGCAACAAAGGAGTGTCCCAGAATCTACATGTGCCGTAGGGATTCTCTGTTATCATCTTGTGCTGCAGTAACAGGATGTCACTTTGAAAATTTGCTCTATGATGCCATGTTATAACAATATGCAGTTATCATTAGATGGTAATATATACTTTTGCATAAAGATTTCAGGTCTGTCCATGAGTTATTTGGAGCACTTTGCATCATGTGCAGTTTTGGTTTGGATATTTAGATAGTCCTTTTAGAATTAGAATAGATATTCAGAAAGTCACCAGACTGCAAATTTGGAAGGGGAAAAAAAAAGAAACAAAGCAAAATTCAAAGTAGTTCTGTCTTTTATGACTGCTGCTGTTTTGTTACAGAAAAGCTGGAGAAGGAAGGCACAGGAAAACCTGTTAAAGTGCTCATCCAATTTGTTTGAAGTCACTTGCATCTGTATCTTATGTATTGATCTTATCCCATACCATTTTGAAGGGGGAAAGAGGAGAAGAGGGAGATTTCTTCTACAGTGTTCCCCGTCTCTGTCTGCAGATAGGCTGAGAGATCTGAACTGCAAAGCCAGGGAAAATCAGGAGTAATCTCAGCAATTCCATTTCAGGCAGCTTCTGAAGAGTCCTTCTTAGTGGTTATTACACATTATGTAAGGAGAGCAAATGTCTTGCCTTCACTTCAGCACTGTCCATGCCCAAAAAACAGCATATAGGGGACAGATCCCCACCTCATACATTGCGATACAACTCAAAAATGGGCAAAGACCCATTGGCTTCAGCAGCAGCAATAACTAACCACCTCTGTCCTTGTGATTCTTTGTTTTACTTGCTTAAGATTTCAGAACTGAAAAGCTTTGAACTATGAGTTATATTTTAAACTAGCAAGCAAACAGCTGTAACTATGAGCTTGTATACTACCCATGTGATCAAGAAATTTTTATCTCCTGCATATTATGAAGTATCATTCCACCATTACTTCTTTTGCGACATGATTTTTATGTGATGGAGTGGTGATAACTGTTAAAAGAAGCCCAGCCACAGTGCCAATCACATTGGCAGATACTCCCTTGGATTAGTTTTTCTTTCAGATTTGAAAGCTTTTCCTTTTACTGAGATGCTTCCTGTGTAGTTCACATAGTAAACGAGCCCATCCTGGGGTATTCCCAAGGCAAGTGTGAGCAGGTGCAGCCATGACGCACACGCTGCACATTCTCTTCAAGCAGCCAGACATCTGCTTGGCTGTATAAAAGAGGCAGGCCCTGCTTGACAGGAAAGGGGCAATGCTGCCAGGAGACAGCAGAGGTGAGAGGTTATGGCCCATCTGATGGCTCTTAAAACTGGCGAAACAGAGAGAAATCATCTGTACGCTGCAAACATGGATTCCCTGGGGCAAGGCAGAAAGAGACAGCCATGGTGGGGAGCTGTGCTTATCACACCAATTCCCAAGCAGTAGTGAGGACAAGTCCATCCCATTCTGCTGTCCTTCTTTACTAATCCAGCAGGATTAAAGATTGAGAAACCCACTGCATGCAATTGGTCTAGCATAAGGAAAGGATCATCAGTCTCTCACTATGGACAGGGTCCAGAGTTACACAGTACTACTGCTCTCTCATCCCTCCCAGAAGCTGCTGGAGCCTCAGACCCCATTCTCACTATCTCTACATATAACCAGGGCTTTTCTCCCTCAGCTCTGTCCCCTGGTTCAATTTCTCTGTCTCTTTATGCTTTGATCTTTGCAGCAGTTGTTGGTGCTGCAAGCCAAACCAGTCTTACTTCTCCAGCACCTGCACTATTTTGCTGCCCAGTCAACTCACCTCAGGCTTGCAGTGCCAGGCTCAGACCAGCTCACACACCTGCCCCAGAGCTCAGCAGTGGCTGCTTCCTCCCAGCCTGTCTCTGGGTGCTGTCTCTGGGTGCTGCCTGGGGAGGCTTGTCCAGCAGCCCCACTCTCCCAGGGTGCCTGGGTACAGGGAAGCTCTGCCCAGCACAAAGTGCTGATGCAAAGTGCTGTGAATTTGACTCCTGAAGGCTGCTCGCACAGGCATCCTGCAGTTATTAATAGCCAAAGGCCCAGAGGGCAGAGTCTCAGATAGCACTGCTGCCATCCCTGAGGAGAGGGGAAAAGAAAAGGCTGCACCTCCAGTATTCTACAGGAGGTCTCCTGCAGTCACTGTCTCAATGTCCAGGCATTCCATAGGCAGCTCACTTCCTCCTCTTCGTTCAATTAAACATGCAGTTCCTCTTCCTCCTCCTATTGCTTTTTGATGCAATTCATAAAACCTTCTCAAAATCCTGTTTGTCAGTCATGCCTCTAAAGCTATCTTGGGTCTTGCTCTGTTTTACACCTTCCTTCTGCCCCTTCTTAATCATTCATCCCAGTGTCCTCTAGGCTGTCATATATATGCTTCAGAAAATAAAGAAGTAAAATAATGGTATGCATGAAACAAGAGGTAGTAAGAAAACCACAAAGTCTAGAAAGCTATTTACAGAATTCTGGGAAGTATTCATAAACCAAACAGAATCAAAGAGCAAGGAAATTAATTTCCTGATTAATGACAGAAATAGGGTTGATAGCCTGTATTTGGTGCAGCTTTGTACGTACAAATAACTCCCCTTAAACTCCTGTTCATTATGAGGCAACTCTCCCTCTTTTTCCTGCTTACCCAGCTGAGTTCTGGTTTTAGGATGAAGGAAACATACCTTGTGTTACTGAAATACTCAAAGATGCACATACCTTTCAGCTTCTGAATAAGGCAAAAATCCTCCAGGAAACATTGTCTTTCTATTTCACATTGGAAGATTGAATCCCTATTGGATCAAAATCAAGTTGTCAATTGAATAAACCTAGAGTCTAGTGAGGAGAAAAAAACCAAAACACAGTTGTGATTATAGTAGAATCATCTGCACAGATAATTACAATCAAAGTTGATATAAAGGAACATCAGGAGATAGCCACTTTCCTTTTTCCCTAGACTTTGCTGTTGTTTTTTCCTGCACCAAATGCATATAAAACTTTGCAGTGTGATAACTGGGTTGAAAGCACTAAGTGTTAATCCCCAGTACTGTTAGGAAGGTCCTGTAGAAGACTGCTGTAACATTCCTATAGGCAATAAACAGTTTTTATATCCTGCTTGGAGTTAGGGTACATATGGCATTCTTCTGGCCTGAAGTTTCCCATTTTCCTCTTGCTTGCATCCATACAACCACAATGTATATCTTTCATTGTGCCTATTTCACATCTCTGATTGTCTCTCATTTATATTTACTGTAAGAGCATGACGTATGCTTTCCACTACCAACAAGAGCACTCCATCCTTCACTGAGCTGGGATGATATGCCAGAGTGATGTCCAGCCCAGATCCTGCCCTCACACTCCCATGCTGGTGATTCAGGACCAAATCCCTGGAGCAGTTCCAGTGTAAAATAAGCACAATTAAACTGTAAACACCCACTGTGCTCTGAGCTTCATGCCTGGTGAAGGCATTTACATCTGCACAAAGCTGAAGGGTGTCAAATCACAGCTGATCATCTGTCCACACATCACACCCACTCTGCAAAAGTGCAGGTCGTCACACAGGAGCAGGTCTCTTGGTGTTGCCAAGCCTTGCTCACTGTAGATTGTACAAGGAGGAGTATTTTTCTCACACATTAATTCTTCTGGATTGCTTTAGCGCTGTGCTTGACATTTGGCCAGAGTGCCCAGTGTCTGCTGTGATGTCCAGTTGTGCTCCTTGAGATGCTGGTCTCCTGTTCCAAGTCCCTGTGCTCTAAATACTCATTCATCATTCATCATTCATCAAGGGAGACGCTGTCTGCCACAAGGTCATGGCATATGGAAGGAACAGAGTGAGAACAAACACAATGTGCTGCTTTACTGCTTAAAATCAGAGCCCTTTGCCTTTCCTTTCCCAAAGGCATGAGGTAGAGTTACATCTAAATTTAAGAAGTCTCTAGCTCCATTTTGGTAATCATCTGAGAAATTAATGTGACTTCTATCATCAGGTGAGAAGTTGAGAAATGCAGCTACCATTATATGGCACCTGTTTGCAGTAACTAGGCTGATGCTAAACTCTACCTCCTCTCTACTTGCTTCCAGCAGCTGTTTTCAGATCACTCTAGAGGTGTTGTTTTATTTCTCCAGTCATCTCCTGTGCCTTCCTGAGCACAAATTACACCTTAGAGGAACAGTTTGTGCCAGCTGGATATCATGTGGGAACCTGATGGATTTTGAGGCATGGTGTAGCTCCACCATGATGATGGATGTGGAAAGATGATGTAGCAGGGAAGTATGGGGTTGCTCTTCCCTGTCACATGACCTGGTGTACCTCTGCTTCCTCCCAGGCAGCTGCAGAGAGAGAGAAGCTGAGCATGCTGGAAGGGAGCAGAGTGCCCTGTGGTAATTGGAAGTGAGCAGGAAACAGATAAGATCCCTCTTATAAAACTCAGGAGAGACTAGGGAAAAGCAATAGCAAGATGAAGAGAAGGCATGTCTAGCATGGTGTGTGAGGATCTCAATCAGACTATGAGCAGGCATACTCTGCAATTAGGACCAGGAACAAGGTACTGACGGTTCAGGGTGAGCCAGCTCCAGGAGACAAGAATCTGCTGTGGATCCCCAGCCCAAAGGGCCAGAGGCAAGCAGGTTAGGATCAAGGCCAAGGACGCTGAAGTCCAGATATAAGGAGTGATGGGAACCGTGTCTGATGGGAACAAAGCATTTGTTTGCCTAGTCAAGGTCTCACGCGAGAAGAGAAGTGTACATATACCAGGTGAGACATGGGACATAAGAGTGCATCTGCAAGGAACTGAACAGAGCCTGAGCCTTGAACCTAGTATGGCACCAGGATTTATAGGGTGATTTGTGTAAAGCACTCTTGTGTCTGACATTTAAGCACCAAGACACACCTTAAACTGAGACTCTTACCTCCTACTCTACCTTCAAATAAAATTGAATTGATTTGATATGTCTTTATTTTCAGTTACCACACTGAGAACTAAATACTGCTCCTTTCTCATTTCTATACATGTTTTCTCCTGAGATATAGGAATGTCTAGTTCAAAAGTCTATAAATGTCAATTGTGAGTCTAGCAGAGACTTCACTTGTGCCCTGCCATGGTGCCAGGTTCAGCAGGTCAATGGCTTTTTTTTTCTATCCCTGCCATAAATAATGTAATTAACTCAGAAGATGTCTTCTATCTTACTGATATCTTACCCACTCATACCGTCAATGCTAAGGGTTTTAAATCACTACAAGCTGTGCTTGAGGTGATTTCATTTTGTTTAGGATGGAAGGGTTTACCTGGACTGTGGTGAGGTTTGGCTAAATTCAATCTTTGCTTAAATACATGGAATTTCCATTAATGCCAGTGGGGTAGTACATGTGCTGCCTGTAGGACTTTCCATAGGACTTTCCACCACTTTATAGAGTTTATAATCATGCAAGAAACTGTCTGTATCTCACTGTGACCACCTCCCTCTTTCCAAATATACCCTTTGTTTAAGTGGCCTGAGGAACAGCCTAAACAAAGCTTTGCTTTCTCTGACATGTATCTTCAAAATTAATTTATTTTTGCACTGCATTCTTGTACACCTAATTTCAAATGGTCTAACTTCAAACTCATTTCAAGAGTAGCATATGAAATCTGCTTTATTACGCTGCTAGATAGACACAAGCAGTACTTCAGAGAAGCATCAGCAGCATAGCTGTCTCGAGAGCACATTTTGATCGTGTAGACATCAGAAAAACAAAGTAAAAAAAAAAAAGTAAAAACAAAAAAAGTATCAGTCTTCACCACTTTAATTTTTCAAAGATGGGGAATTAAACTTTGCCCTTGCTCTCCTTTTTCTCTTTTGCCCAGGACTGATCTGTGTTGAAAGTATTCATGAACAGCAGATTCCAACATGATTCAATCTGTTCTGAAAAAAAAAAGTTGCAAAACTCTTGATTTGGCGCTTTTTTCTTGGTTATTGTAATGGTGATGATGACGATAAAATATATATAATTTATGGCTCTCTCATGCCACTAAGTGGGCTTAATGCACAGTAAGATGTAGGACTGGGACAGAAATATGTAGGAATTGACTACAGAGATGGAGTGTGTGTGGAAATAGCTGCTGTTCCCATGGGATGTTACTTGCTGGGCAGCCTGTTTGTCTGCATGACCCAGGAATCCCCTCCAAGCTGCAGCAAGCCCCCCGCTGCCAAAACTCTCTGGTATGAGCCTGACCTTCTCCTCTGGTATGTGGGACTGAGCAGCACCATATGTGAATGTCAAAAGAGGATAGATTAGGAAGAAAGTACTTCCTAAGATTTTAAACCCTCTAGACTTAACGCGTCAGGCGAATGCCAGAACCCCAGGTAACTCAGAGAAGAACAGTGGCAGCATCTAGTGGCCGTTGAAGCTATAGGTCTGTACTGTCCGAGAATTGCGTTGTCTTTCCTGTATGCTACATACTTCCCTGCTGTGTTCTTTGCTGCACATTGTCCTTCCATGGAGTATGATTGTTTGGGGGTAGATATCTCCACGAGGCACGTTACTGTTTTCTGGTTTTAAACTTCTCTCTAAGGTGGGCACTGGAGACCAAGTTAATCCCTGGCCTGCTACATAGCTGTTTAGTAGTAATCCTTTGGCTTGGCAGGCTCCTGTTCCACTTTTCAGAATCTGTTTGTCTGGCTCCTTCTGACATGATCTGCTCTGAGAGGAAATGACTCTCACTTGAGAAGGTTGTAGAGGTTAACAGGGAATTTAATTAAGAGCCCTAGATACAGCAACCGTCCTGCAATGTGTCAAACCATCTGGAGTAGCTCATAATCCTACTATGTCAGATTTATTAAGCAAAACAAGATGCAGTCCTAATCTGCAGCCTGTGCATCTGTATACTTACTTTTTTGGGAACTGTGCTTCTGGTTGGACAGAAGCTTAGATTTGGCATCAGCAAACATTGCTGCCCCTTTCTGCATTTTCGGATGGCAAGTCAGAAATATGCTGGATAGTCCTAAGACCTACCTCCAGACCACTGCAAAAGGAAACTCTCCTTGCAGTTAATCTGACAAACATCCACACAATTGTACTTGGACAAATGTCCAGAGCCTGCAGTCTAATCCTACAGCTGATCCCAGTGTCTTTTGCAGTGCTTAGGAATTGGTATCTGTGAGTGAGATATGTCTGGGAAAGGCAATCTGCTAACGCTTATCCTAAACGGAACAGAGTGAACCTCTCAGGACCTAGAAACTGAGTAGACTTCAACATGAATTGGGTTAAGTTTAGAGTTAGGATTAGATTTGGAGCCTTAGAATACAATGAGGTATATTTGATTTTCTGATTGACTTTGTTTTTCTGATATCTTGGTTAATATTAAGTTGAATTGTTCAATGCGAGTTTATATTTGGATTTATCAGAGCTGATCAGCTTCCACTGATACTGGATTTCCAAGCAGAGGGTAGGGTTTAGGTTAGAACAGGCTGAGGGGCAGTGATGGGGCAGACCAGCTCAGGCTGGTCCACAAATGTGTTCAGCCTGACAGTGAGGGAGTGTTTATAGCCTGTAGTACCAAAGTTTTGGATCTCACTTAAGTTTTTGCTTGCATGGGGCTTTTTTGTTGAATAGAGGCTTTAAGTCTAACCTAGGTGTTTTTATTGCTGAGACATCCCATCCTTTTCCGAACTCCTTATACTCTTTTGTCCTTAGAAATTTGTAGTAGGTAGTGCTAAATGCATGTACTGTACACATAGCAATTCCTCCGGGGTGCCAAGCAGAGAGTGACAAAATGCCACATGTAAAGTGCATATCACAAGTTTATTTTTTCTGCACAAACAAATAGAAAGTGATTGTAAATTTGAAAAAAAAATGCCAAGAAAACAAATGACAAAACAGAAAAGGAAAAAAAGGTGTTTCCATAAACGAAGATGTCAGCTCTGTTCATCTGGAGTCACATCTTTCACCAGAGAGAGCACTGCTGATGGGCTCCCATTTTCAGAGCACTGATGAGTTTCTTCTAGGGAAAAGCGTCTAGTAGGGGGTGCTGGATATCATTGTGGAAAGGGAGCATATTCTTTACAATCTTGCCTCACACTGTGCTCATGTCTGGTATCAGTGACTCCTCATCACACAGTCTCTTCTGAGATGCTTCCTCCTAGGTGCTGCAGGATCTTGAGGTTATCTCTGGTAAGGGTTCCCATATATTGAGAGGGAAGGGACTGTTACTTCTGAAGCAAAGATAAAACCCCTGAATTTCCATAGCTGCAATGTGAAGCCTGCAGCATGCTAGAGAGGAGGGATGATAGGCAGTTTTAAATCAGAGCCAATGAAGACATCTTCAAATACTTAACAAGGGAACGCTGGGGTTTGGCCTACCACTGCAGCTTATAACTTAGCAGGTAGGAGCTAAAACTTTTCAAACAATGGTTTATGTCTGTGCTTGTTCAACAGCTGAGGAATTAGACATTTGGAGAGGCTCAAGACAAGCTTGCATGTTTCAAAAGTATTCCTTGTAGTTTCACCTGTGACCTTTCTAACAGGCCAGCCACAGTATTTTCATGAGCAGACATTAGCAGAGCTGCTTAAAGCCAGCAGTAGTTCAGGTTTCTTCCTTACAACTTAACAGATGCATCTCATCTCATGCTACTTGCAGCTACAGGCCTTATTTGGGATACACCACGAGCACTGTAGGCCTCACCTGCAACAGCCCCTGCTTCTGCAGATCAAGTCCTGTGTCAGCATAGGATCCAGAAAAAGTTTGTGAGGAGCTGAAGTCCATTGAACTACTTTGGTTTTGCTTCTAAACGGAGCTTTGAAGCAAGGATGTAAGTAAAATGCAGGATTCCCAGCCTCCTGGTTCTTTTCCCTGCTCTTATATTTAATATTTGTTCTCCAATCAAACCTAAATTTTTTCATTTCCTGCCCATTACATTATCAGAAATGATGGGGCAAATGCAGTTATTCCACTCACTTGGATCATGATATGTAACACTGAATGGTGTTTGGCAATCACTCCTCAGCAGCAATCATTGTCTCCCGGAAATCTGGAGAGGGGTCACCAAAATACTAAACCCATGCAATCTCCCTTATATACTAAGGCCAGACTTCCATATTTTTCCAGTGGCAAAATGAATTTCCTGAGACTTTCATGCCCTGAGAGCACTTAACTTTAGGGGCCTGAGGGAAAGGAATACTGGAGTAAGATTCAGACTTTCTGAGGTTATTTCTTGACTGCAGAATTATGTTGAGCACCCTTCCTCTGGTCCACACAACCCCTCTCTACACCTGAGTTCAGTTATGGTTTCAGCCTGCGCTAGCTTGTCTGTCTAAGGCTGATGGATTAAATCACTAGCCAGGGACAGACAACACTCCACAAGGAGATGAGAGACAAAGTTTTGGAGCACTGCTACTTCTTGAGTTCCTTTGTATAGCTTTCCTAGATAAAATAGAAGATTCCTCTCTCCATGTTTGGGAAGAGTCACAGTGGTTCAGTTTGCACACAGGGTTTTTTGGGTTTTTTTTAGAAATGCAATGCAATGCAGTAGAGGATGAGTGAGAAAGCAATCATCTGAGATAGGTTTTGTAGCATGGCTGCTCCCCTTCACTGGAGCTTGGTGGATTCTGGTGATCTGAATTAACGCTGTGGTGATGATTTCTCCTAAGACATCCTCTCTGGGGCTTTTCCAGGGACACAATCTCCTCATCAATTCAGGATCCTATGTCACATAACCAGATGCAGCATCTCTTCTGACTCAGCCTCACTTTTGTCCATTAACTCAAGGTATTCCCATGGCTTTTCTTACAATCCTCTCCCGTGGTTGATAGTGTGCAAAGTGAGGTGTAAGTTCTGTCCTCCTCTCTCCCCAGGATGCTCATTGTATGTTTCAGGGCCACCAGGAATGTGCACTGCAAATACAGGCCTGCAAAAAAGTCCAGCCAGAATGTGAAGGATTTAAAGGCAAAATTGTGTATTAATTCTGCTTTTCTCTCATTCTTTCACTCCCAAGCTCATCCAGGATCAGAGGTGTTAGCTAGGTTTTCCAGCCTTCTTTTTCTTCATAGGAGACCACACATGAAAAATCTCCAGGTGTTTACAGAGAAAGACTTTCAAGCCTCCAAGAAAAAGTAGAGCCCCAGCTACCATGGAAAAGTTACACATCATGAGCTGCTGTTGTGCAGAGGAAGGTTGGCTTAGATTGAGTATGAAACAACACTAGCTGAACTGTATACAGACTGCTTCAGACCCACTTGCATTCCTTTTTTTTTTTTCCATAGAACCTAAACTTTTGTGTATCCAAAGTTTGTGCTCAGTCCAGTCAGAGAATGGCTACTGCTTGAAGGAGAGGAGCAAGCCTAATGAGAGGGAGATTTGTTTCAAGGAGAGAGGGCTATGACCCTCATTCTGCCTCATGTACACCTTCCTAAGGGTTTAGCAAAAGGCTGGGCAACCCTGACCCAGAAAGAGGCGGTAAATCCCTTCCCTGCAGCTGGGGCATCTGTTGTGCTTGAAGCCAGCAATTCAGGAGCAATGCTTTCTTGGTGTACTTGTGGGATCACACTGGAAAAGTGGCTGCTGGCAAAGGAGGACCACAAGCAGGGGGGTGTGTAAACCGCAGTATAGATGACATGCACACACACATGCACAGTCCCTACTAATATGCTGAATTCTTCCTTGGGAAGGCAGTGCTTTCTTCCTGTATGCCTGTAGTGTAAGGATTAAGTTGGAGGCTAGCCTGGGACATTCAAGGAATAACCAGTACTGTTTCCCCATCATCATCAGCAAACTGAACTCTGTATATGTGTGTGAGTGCAGATCCTCTGGGATTCTCAGAGCACTTCAGTTTTTACCAAACAGGCCCCACAATAATACCTAAGTCATTTTGTATAGTTTTACTTGTGACTTTCTGTTTTTCTGACCTCCACTTCCATGATGAGAATGTCTGCCTGTTTTCCCTTCATCACAACGATTTCAGCAAGTTTTATGTTGTGACCCATTTCTAATCTTGCCCC
Organism: Horornis vulcanius; assembly: GCA_013401035.1. Lineage (NCBI taxonomy): Eukaryota > Metazoa > Chordata > Aves > Passeriformes > Scotocercidae > Horornis > Horornis vulcanius. The sequence goes on from VZUA01102042.1 coordinate 79,255, forward strand.
ATTCTGTCCTAAACTAAACAAAAAGATCATGTACAAATGCATAACCAGTCCTGCCTCATTTTAAAGCCAACTGTACCTTCTCCCATGCAATCCACCTTTCTACTTACAGTATCCATAGCCTGTTCAGTGGGACTGATGCTGCAGGGCCCTTCTTTGTGCCAACCAGACACTGTCTGAGCTTAGCTTTGACTTTGTGTATCCTCAAAAATGGATACTTCCTTCTGCAGTTCCCACAGCTGGTGATAGCCCCATCAAGTCCCCTCAAAGCCCCTCTTTGGCAAAATATTTCCAGACCTGATAGTGGTATTTGGTACCACCTTGGTACCACCTAGGGGACTCTCCCCTTTACTCCAGCCCTGGTGACTGGAGGAGCAGGCACACTTGGGCCACTCTCGGGCCACTTGTGCATGGGCAAACACCAGTGCTCACTCTGCTCCCTTGCCTTCTTTCCCATGCTTCCACAGAGGGAAGTCTGGGAGAAATGTCCCAGGTGAGGCCCCACTTGTCCTTGCACTCCCTGCTGAGTGTTGCTGTGTCCATGTGTGTGTGCACACACAAGTATACAGGCTGGGAGGATCAGAGAACAACAGTCTAATGGGAAAACTGGGGCTTCTGTTTTGTAATCCCACCTCTCACCCTTTCTTCCTGGAAAGCTCTTGCCTCCTAATTTCCTTCCATGCAGGAGTGACTCCAAAGCCCTTGGGAATGTATGTCTCTTTGTGAGATAACCTCTGCCATTCACCCCCTCTGGAGGTGAGTTTTGCTGCTGTGTACAAGTTCCCAGTCTTTGTGTACCACACACGTGCCTCTCTCCACATTCTTCCTCCTGCTGTAGCCACAGCCAGTAAGCCTTTCCATGAAGTATCCCATCTGAGACCAGGAGGACGCTGGGGAAGGGGTGGTGCAGAAGGGCAGTAATTTTTTGAATTTCTTTTTTCTTCGTTTTGTGTCACTCATCCCAATGTACTGAGCTGACATGAAAGACAAAACAAACGCTATCTCTGCGGGGCCACAGACAGGATGGGAGGGGTGCCTGCCTCAGTGATGGCCAAAACTTGGCCTCCACACATTGGCCTGCATGCCTGTTCTTGCTGCAGAAAATTTGGGCCTGGCCACCTGAAACCGAGAGGCAGAGGCTGAGTTTGGAGGAGGTCCCTGTCCCACCTGTCCAGGCTCTGGGGAGCTCTGAAATGGCTTAGGGGAGGGACTGAGCTCCACCTGGAAGGGTGCCGGGGTAGCAGGGGCAGAAGAGGCCATTTCTGTTCTCCACAATGGCTCATCCAGCGTGGTGGCTGAGCGGGGCACAAGCACAGTGGGTGCCAGGCTGCTGGAGGTTGGCATGGGAGCCGGAGTGGAGAAGCGACGGATCTCCTGGGTCTTGGCTATTTTCACAGGGACCTGCTTGGCTGCCATGAAGGATGTGCTAGCCTGTGGGGTTGGCTGGCCAGGAGTATTCTGAGTGTTGGGGCTTGGGGGATCCCCAAAACAGAACATGGCTGACTTTAACTGATAGGGCTGGTGGCGCATTAAATCAATGACCTTGATCCCTGATTTCTGGCCAGGTGCCTTTTTCACTTTGCTCTCTGCTTTGCTAGCCTGAGATTTGCTGGCTGCCAGGGGGTAGAAAGGGGAATGCATTGGGTTATAAGCTATTGGAGGGGGAGCCCGGATGTTGGGTGAATATTTCCAGCACGAGGGTAGAGAAGGGGATGGAGAGGGGGTCCTGGGCTTGTACTCTGGCTTTGGTGTTGTTTCCACTACAAATTTGTCCATGCGGCTCTGGCGTTTGGCAAAGAGCTCTGCCCCCTTGCCTTTCAGCTGAGGCATGTCCTGGGCCCCATTCACCAATCCAGCATCTTGCTGAGGCTTGGGGGCCACTGGAGGTGGGGTCTTGAACTTGCGGCCTGAGGACTGCATGAAGTTGCAGGCCTCAGCACCCAGGCTGAGGAAGTCCTCCTCAGGCCCAGACTCAAAGCCTGCCCCAGGGTGGTCACCTTTTGGCTTCTCATCCAGGTTCTGCACCAGAGACAGGAGCTCGGGGTTGGGTGAATTCTTCTTCTTCTCCTCAATCTTACTGAACATGGGTTTCTTGTTGCCCCGTCGGCGAGCCTCCTGCAGGATGCCTGTGCGGGGAGCTGGCACAGCAATCCTCTGCTCCCTGGAGGTTAAGGGATCTGAAGGAGGTCGTGGCATTGCTGGAGTGGTGGCAGGAGAAGGCTGTTTGGGCACAGGGGAGCTGCTTCTTATGTGCTGTGATGGTGCTGGACTAATATACAAAGAAGAAGAGGCTGTTCCAGGGAGTCGTGGCTGGGATCCTGCGGAGGCCATATCCCCTCCTGGCTTTGAGGGAGTTGACAGAAAGATAGAGGTGGTGGATGTCCGGGCAGTGTTGGCAGAAGGCTTGATCTCTGAAGTGCTTCCTCCCCCTTTTGGCTGTGACTCCAGTGGTGATGTTGGTCTTCCTGGTGCAGGAATATACAGAGATGTGGAGGAGCTGACTGGACCACGCTGCGTTGGCACTGGTGCATTGGGAGGTGTTCCTGGAACCAGAGGTGAGAAAGGGGGAGCCACTGTGCTATGCCCACCCAGACTTTCAGTGGGTTTTTTGGGTGCAGTTGGCCTAAAGATGACAGAGGATGTTGCTGGACGTTGGCCAGAAAAGCCAGGAGTAAAGGGCCGTGCAGACCTGTTGAACATGCTTGTTGAGCTTGCAGAGAAGGGGTCGGGGGTGCTTGGGGGAGGCGGGAAGAAAGTGGGGCTGGGGGCAGTCAGGAGCTGAGTGGGGACGGTGGCTGGCTGCTTGCTGGGCACTGGCACACCATCCAGGTGGATGCTGAGGGGCACATTGTCTGCCTTCTCTGGCACAGGCATATCTCCGTTCACTGTGCCCTGCTTTGGCTGGGCAGCTGAGGCAAGCTCTGGGCTCTTCTGCACTGGAGTTTTCTCAACAGTGTACTTCCCAGCCCGTTCCCTTTGCTGCTCAAATAATCGTGCTCCTTTACCTGAGGCCTCACTCAAACCTTTTGGCTTCTCTTCCTTCTGTTCAGAGTCAGATTTGGACTTTTCAATGTCGAGGTAAGTGTTGTCCCAGTCTGAGTGATTAGTTAGGCTTCGGGCATCAGAGAAACCTTCCTCATCAAATTCAGATTCACTAGTTGGAAAAACACCGTCTTCCTCCTCGTAGGACCTGTCTTCATCAACACTGCCAAAGCTTACCAATGTATACTTCTTAGCCCTCTGCCTGCGTTTCTTAAACATCAGCACCCCCTTAGAGTGGGGGTTTGGTGCATCTGTTAGCAGGGATGCAATGGTTCTGCACTTGGTTTTGGCTTCTTTCACGTTCTTCTCCTGGATGCTTTCGTGGCGATGGAGCTCTGAAAGAGATAGAAAGAGGCAGTCTCAGAGATCAGAAGAGGTTGGGTGGACAAAGGTGGACAGTGAAATGGCTATAGGTGTTCTAGTGCACATAAGAGGAAGCACAACCCCTTGCCCTTCTTTTTCATTCCAGTTTTGCTGATGATAGTGTCTTTATAAACTGTTGGTAGACAATCAGGAGCAGTTTTCTCTTTCCCTGCAAACACAATAGAAGTCGATGCAGGTATGGGAAGGGAACTCCTCCCACTCCGATGGCTAAGTTTCCTCATTAGTCCTGGGATTTCCTATTTCTGAAGCATGTGATCAAGAGTCCCTGATGTTTTTAAAGTGGTTGCCCTTGCTTGTGGAAATTTTTACCATTTACTTATCACCCTGAAGGTGGAGCCCTGCTTTCTGTAGATGTTCCTTCGACTATATAGAGGATTGCATGTGTGCAAAAGGAGAGATGCTCTGCAGGCACAGCAGGGCTGCTCTTGATCTGAGCCCTGCAATGTCAGCTACAGTCAGTGTTGTACAGTAGCACTGTGTGTAGGGCTGTTTGTTGCTCTGCAGCACCCTGCCCCTGCAGGAGGCAAAGGAAGCATGATTTCATCCTCGCTGCAGTCTCTCCCCTGTGCTCCATGCCTGGCAAGGAAGAAGAGTATTTGCTCCTGAGCAAGAATCCCAGATCCCCAAACTGATCAGCCAGACCAGAAGGAAATCCACTTAGACAGGCTTGCTTGGAAAAGGCAACACCTGTTGGGACACTGGCATGAGAGTGTGGGATAATCATTTTCCACCTGCTCTGTGGTCAGTAAAGCCCCAGGGAGGAATATTGTGTCCTCTGTCTTTGTGTGCAGGGAAAGCAGGTGGTGAACAAGATTCAACAGTAAAACCAAACTTGTCTGCCCTAAGGAAAGTATGGACATGCCTTGAATCACTACTGAAGTGACAGAAGTCAGCACTAACCTTGCACAGAAAAAAAGCCCCACATACCTAAACCACAGACTAATTTGTGATGTCTTTCATTTCACCCTTTTCCATTGTCTTTTTCCCAGCATGATAGTACAGATGAAACAACCATCCACAGTATGCATCTAATAATTTGTCAAAAAAAACACCTTGTCTCCAGCCCAGAGAGACAAAATAAATTACGCTCTGCTGAAGGGAGAGGAGAGGAGAGGAGAGGAGAGGAGAGATGCAAGGCAGCACTGAGGGATGGTGTTGGCTCAAGAGATGATGGAAGCTGCTCAGTCCTCTCAGGATCTCACTTCTGATCATTTTATCACAAAACATTCATTCAATGTGAAGCCGTTAATGTGGTAAAGTCACCTGCAGTGAAGGACAGGGAGCTTATTTAAGAAATTTACTAGTTTTCCTGAGGGCTGCAGTCTCCTAAAACCTTTCTAGGTCACACAATTGTGGCAAGTGTCATCATTCCGTACTGCATCAGCGTAACCACAGCAGAAAGAGCTTCCCTCTCCCACCCCATGCTGAAAATAAAGTGTTCATTTGCAAAGCAGTCATCCTTTCAGGAAGCTCTCAAAGTTTGCAGCCATTCTGTACCACGTGCTGCTGCTCTGGGATTTCAGCAAGGGGACTTCTGTGGTTTGAGATCATTTCATATGGATGCACAGTCCATTCCTCTTTTGCACCCAGAACTAGAAACAGGAAAAGGCAATGCTGAAATGGCTCATTATTTGTATTTGCATTTGCAAAGTGAAGGTTCTTTGCAAAACTTTCCTTACAGAATGACTCCACCTTGCTGAACCAAGACTGAAGTAACGTCGAGGTTTTTGTGTAGATTTCATGTTCTTCAGGGCAGTCACAGCCTTGCCCTCAAAGACCTGCTTTCTGTGATGGAAACAACTTAGAGTCCCTGAAGGTCTGCTCACTTCATTTACAGATCTGCATTCCTGTGTTTCTAGGGATTGTTAACAATGGAGAAAATAAAGGAAGTTGCTACAAACAACCTTGCTACAAGCTACTACACCTCACCTGGTGGTATTTTGCTTCTAAATTTACAAGGAGAAAGAGCAGCACCACATACTCTTAGTCAAGTGCAGAATATGCAAACTCTGGCCTGAATGATTCACAGGAGGATTTCTAGCATCAAGAGCTAACAGGTAGGGAGTGACACCATTCAAAGTGGTGTCTGCACAGCCCTCTCTGACAGCATACTACCACTGAAGTGCCAGCTCTAAAGTCTGGGCTAGCAAATACTGTAGAGAAAATGTAACAGAGGATGGTCTTGGCTTTAACTCCACCAGCTTGTAGTCGTGGCTCAGCATTAGGATCCATGTACAACATCCGTAGGAAATTGCTCTGAACTGTCCTGTGCTCTGAAGAAGCTGGCAAGTAGGGCCCCTGGGAGCTGCTTCTCACCTCCCTCCTTTCTTCTTCCTACCTTTCTCCTCATCAAAGGCTAAAGCACATGACTAATTACACCAGTCCTCCCAACAGAAAAATGGTCATGCTATTCAAGCTACAATCTTCCACAACAGTTTAAGAAAAAAACAGGAAGAGAAATCTTCCTTAGATGACTTGTAGAAGGTAAAGAGCAAGAATGAAATCAAAATAGGCAAAAGAATAGGGTAAGGAGAGTAGACTAAAATAAGGAGAGGAAAGGAAAGAAGGAACAAAGGAAGAGGAGAGGAGGAAAAGAAAAGAAAAGAAAAGAAAAGAAAAGAAAAGAAAAAAAGAGAAAAGAGAAAAAGGGAAAAGAAAAGAAGACATTTGTACCTGCATAAGGCTGATCCAAGCTTGAGAAAGTACAGTCCAGACCTGGAGAACTGGGCATGTCACAAAGCCCGTTTAATTCACAACTCCCCATAAACAGAAAGAGAGGCAATAAGAGAGGAGCAAAGCAGTCCTCTTCTGGAGCAGAACCAAAACTCTGAGGTGTCCAAGCTCTTTGCTATCAGTCCACAAGCCTTTTAAAGCCTCTCTTTTGTCTCGTAGGCAATGCTGCTGAAAGCCATGAGGTCACTTTGTCTATTTTTGTCTTCATAGCTTCATCACTGAGCAGTGTGATGGACATTGTCACCTGGCACTTAAACACCCTTATTCTTTCCCCCACCCTGTACTCACTGTAAGGAGAAACTCCTCTTTTTTATTTTAAAATAAGAAAATATACTCTATATTATCACAGTTTCTGTGGTGCAAGCTTCAGGTTAGAAAGGTGCAAGCTTCAAGCTAGTGTTACCAATGCCTCAATGTCTAGCATTTCTGTGCCAAAGAGCCCTTCAAAGAGATGAAACTAATGCAGTGTGCATGTCCAACATGGAGAGGCAGAAGAAACCTGCACAGGAGGAAAATAACTTTCCTTGCCTGAAACTCTCAGAGAGCACTCAGCTCCAGATAAAGAGGAAGAAAAGAGAGAGCAGAGGCCTTCCAGTGTTTATCAATTTTCTTCTATGTCTGAGGAGAACCAGTCCATGATTCAGAATTCTGTTGTGTACACGACCAAGGAACATTTAACAGAGGAGCATTAGGATCCTGGATGCCTGCAGTGAAGTTGTTTAGCTGAATTAAAACACCAGAGGCTGTTACCTACACTGAAATCCTGGCTGTGCCCAGGGAGGGTGATGGAGTGTTTGGAAACCAGGGAGTGGTGTTTTGGCAGCACCATTCAGAGCTCCAGCACTGGAGACTGAGAGGTGTTGAAAGATGAGATGTTGATAGTGAGGGCTGTGGTGGATGGGAAGGAAGGGAATAGATGGTGCTGGGAGTCTGCAAATCTCTGCAGTTGTGGCCTGCTCAGCATCTCTTCACACTTTGTCCAGCTCCTGTCTTATCGCTCCTTTCTGTACTTGAGCAATAGCTCCTGTGAGACAATCCCAGAGCCGGGTCCAAGGGACACTCTCCCATGATTCTCCCTGCCAGCAGTCCCAGCCTTAGCAATTCTGTAGCCTTAGCAGATCATCTCCAATGTTAGAGAGTCTGGAAAAATGAAGGTCTGCCCATAGATGCTGGAGTCCAGCAGCCATCACTGCACACCAAGAAGACAACTCCCACAAGGCAACATTGCTGTAGAGAGACCTGTCATATCTCATACAGAGACTCTTAGAGCAAGAGCAGTGAAAGTGGTTCAGTCTCTTCTTTGATGAATATTTACACATATAGGGATATATGTATATATGTCTCTTTGGAGAAACCTTGTAATATTGATACATACCATTGGAATGAAAATACAGTTCTGTCTCTCGTAAGAACATTCAAGTGGAATAGATAAAAGAGTAAAAGGAAGGTTTATAAAACTCTAATAAATTCTGTTGGTGTGGTGAATAATTTCTATAGAAAACTTTTTGCTAACTTCTAAAGCACTTATTTCATGTACACACTAAATTTGGTTGGAAAAAATCCACAAAAAGTAAAAATTTCTATTAAGCAAAGCCTATGAAGGTTTTCTTCTTAACTAAGTTTCACTGAAGTGACATGATTTTTGTTACTACTTACAGTAAAGAGAAGTGTAAAAGGTAGAAATCTTTTCAAGATCAGGCCTTATTAAAAGCAAGCATTTTAATGTATGCCCAGGCAAGCTACATGAGGTCAGATACTGTTCATGTTCTCTAGGAAACAAACAGTGGTAAATTTTATTACCAAGATCAATTTCTAGAAAAGCCAGTACTATAGAAAAAAAGGCACTCTGCTACTTCCAGAGATGAAGAGCCTGTTCTTCTGTGATGAAATGCTACTTGTCAACTGCTTTTTTCAGACGGGGTCACCTCAAATTTTGTTCTTCCAGCTATTTCTGTTAGACAAAGTCATTTTTCCATGGCTAATGTTGCAAGTAT
>VZUA01102042.1:93568-116744 GCA_013401035.1 Horornis vulcanius
ATGACCTGCCAATGAATAGGCCACTTATTTATAAGCATCCTATCTTTTCAAGTGATGCTGCTGTACATCCGCTTTAAACAAGAAGGATTTCCTTTTCTGATATGGAATGTAGTAACTTTGATGACTCTGCACAGGCAGCCAGGCCCATATAAAGCAGAGGAGGAAATTTCCCCACCCAGTTTTCCCTCCCTTCCTCTACCATACATGGAGAGGCTCTTGAATCCTAGGAACTAAAAATAGTCCAGCAGATAAGTTTAAATTAAGATATTTTGAAGCACTTCATGCACTGACACAGTGTGATAGCAAGTTAGGAATAGACTGCTGTCCTGGTATGTCTATACTGTTTCCAGTTGTGAGAAAGGCTGAGCCTTTTGTCCTGTAAGATGATTTAGGATGGGGGTGAAAACACAGTGCACCTCAGAGAGCACAGGTGGCTGAGAAGAAGCAACCCAGGCTACAGATGGATCCCAAACCTCTGAAGGTGGGGTGAGAAGAGAATGACACTGCAGAACCTATGGGGAACCGGAAAACCTCACTTGCAATTACTTGTGACAACTTTAGTCTGATTCTCCCTGCCATAAGCTCCCGCTTTCTGCTAACCTCCTGAAACTGATTTAGATTTTTTAATTTGTATTTTCTGTCTTTCTATCTCTTCCTTTTCTTCTGCACTGTGCTAGTTGCACATAAATCATCTCAGGAAGGGACTTAGCTTGGCCCTTTACAGTGATGACAAACCGAGGGCCTAAAGATCCCCAGTTTCCCCAGGGATTAATCACCTTTCTAAAAAGAGCAATTTACATTTTTAGTGGGAAGGAAACAAATTCATACTTTTGTTTCTACAGATTAGGCAAAATACCAACTGTTTACAAATATGACTGACTAATAATTCATTTAAAATATAGCAGAGTCCCTGTTTGCTAGCTGCTCTGTTACCCCACTAAGCAAAACACCAGGGTGCATAGAAGCCACTGGATAGTGATGCAGACCAAAGTTTTTTACTTGTAGGGCAAATTCCCCTGCATTTGGGGGATGTATGGCTTCCCACAGTGCCCCAGTAGCCTGCATCACTAATACTCTGTGTGGGTTTTAAAGCAAGCTCATCCAAGTCGTGTCCTGTGGAGAACTGGGATGACATACATGCTTATCCCACAGGTTGAAAAAAATGAGCCAGTGCAAGTGAGTGTGCAAATAGAGCATGAACTTTGGAATGAGAGAGGCCCAAACTTCACTGCAGGGGCTGTTGGCTCTCTAAGGAGCTCTAAGACCTTGTGTCTTTGCTGGGGAAGAAAAAGCATAGCTGAGCAGCTGATGACATGCAGGACATCATAAGGTGGCACCATCAGGTGCTGCCACATCATGATCTTGGGCTGTTGGTACTTGCCACCACCCTGTGTTCTGCTCCTGGAGTCAAAGCCTTGCTTAGGGTAATAAGGGAGCTCCATTTGCTCCCATGTTACTGTGATGCAAAGCAGCTGTCAAACAGCAGCGTCACCTCCAGCAATTACCATGTGATTTATGTCCTCTAAGCAAAAGCAGGGAAAGCAGTTTTACTTTCCAGGTGTTGGTGGAGTTACTGAAAAAAAAAAAAAATAAAAATACATGTACTGGAGAAATGTTCATCAGATGAAAATTAAGAGAAAATGCCTCAGTAACAACCAGAACACAAAGACTGATCGCCCATCCTGGTACAATTAGGAAAGATGGTGAGCAAATACAGAAAGCACTTCCTCATTTCATGATGATCTTGAGGACTATACATTTAGCACAGATCAGATTTTCTAACACCATTGGAAACAAAGGAAAGGGGAGACAGGAGAGGTGAGTCCACTTGCCTATGATCTGGAAAGCTCAGGACTCTGGAGCACACACAATGAGGACAAAAGTCTACAAAAGTTCTAGAGATAGGAAGTAAAGAAAAATGCTACAGAGAGCAGACAGCAGTAGCAGTGTTACTGAGATCCTTGCAGGGCAGTAGAGCAGTGAAGAATGTCAGTTGTTACTCTTGGTGGTGTGCAAAAGAATTATTATGTATCTCTGTTCTTTTTCTGGGATTTCAGTTATTCATATAGAGCTTTGATGTTTCTAAATAATCATCTAGAAATAATATACCTGCAATTCTGTTTGCTTGAGGTGCAGGGACAAGTGAGAAAGGGAGACAGTCTCTGGAGCTTAAAAATGACAGTGAAAAGTTAGAAAGAATTAGAACAAAGGACAAGAGAAATACCCTCAAAATTGAAGTAAAAACATCAGGGCAGACATGACAAAGTAGTACATTCTAGGAAGAAAGGATAAGGAACCATCTGGGGAACAGTCCCAACAAAACAAAAAGCAGTTTTTCACGTTCTTGTGGTGCAGTGGTGGGAGCTGAAGAGGGCTGTGGCAAGGAAAGGAGGGTGTGTTAGCAGATGCACTAGGAATATATTTAGATAGTGCTTCAAAAGGCAACCATCTGCTTAGGTATTCACAATGACCCTTAAATGTCTCCTGCCTATAGATCAATACTTAGGCTCTCACAACTGATAGTCCAAGTCACTTCCTGCAGCTAACTCAGATTTTAAAACCCTGCCTAACTTCTAAACCATGATTTCACATTCCTGTTTAGCAAAACCCAGGAGTGTCTGTGTCCCAGAGTAGGCTACTGTGCTGTGGGTATTGCTATGGAAAGGCAGAGGAACAGAGCTTTAAATGCTGCAGTCTCCATGAGAGCCTAGAGCGGCTGTAGGAGCTGGAGCAATGCTAGCCCAGACATCCTCACCAAGGCTACATCTTTCTGGCAAGTGATGCTCTGCCATGGCTTCTCATGCCAGTCCATAGCTTCTCTGCAAGCAGCCTCCCATGGAGCCAATGCAGCTCAGCAGTGCCCCGTCCACCAGCTGTGTTTATACCTGTGTTTATTCCAGATACAGGTGTTCTTTAGCTCTGTTCACCATGTAATGAACACCTTCCATCTACCTTATTTGCTTTCTTCCCTCACAGTCACTGGCTGCTGAAGTGGACTTTTGTTTTAATGTCTGCTGTGCTCCAGCACGACCAGGATGTAGAATTTTGCCTTCCCATTTACTGACAAGATCCCTAATGCAAGAAAAGACCATGTGAGTTACCATCCCTGGCAGAGTAACTCCTACAGGACACCCATGGTGAAACATAAACCAAAAACAGGGTGAGCAGTGAAGGAGTAATAGGATAATAAAATATTACCTCAGTCTGCAGTGATTCTGGGAACCCTAACTCCAGCTGGCAATATTGTTGCATCATCTCCTGCCATGGGATATTATCTTGCCATCAGAAATGCTCCGAATTAAATACGTGGCTTTTCTGGGATCCCTCTGTACTGATGCCGTCCATGGAAATAAGTCTTGATGTAAAGCAATTGCTCTTCTACTGCTAGGACTATCAGGTGGCAGGGAGCAGCTGAACATGCCTTTCTCAACATTCACCTCATGCTTGTACATTATTCAAAGGGAGAAAAAATAGCTTCATCTTTAGGGAGGCTGAAATTGCTGATTTCTTTCCTGTCCTAAGGAAAATGAGAGCTAAAGACTAGGAGGAAGTAGAACAAGGCACCAAGTCAAGTGCACTGCTCAGCAGAGCAAGACATTAGGGACACAACTGAGCCTCCCCTCTTAACACTGGAAAGAGCAATAGGACAGTGCCCTGTCTGAAAGAAGTACCTAAGTTTGAAAGTTCCCTCTATAGGACTCCTTAGGCAGAACAGATAAGAGAATATTTAGCCCAAGGAAAAAAGAGAAGTTTAATAATTGCCTTGCAGTATTATCTCTCCTGGGTAAAATGTGTAGCATTTGAAACAGAGGATCAGAAGTTAGAGTCCACATGTTTTCTTGCTGATTCAGTCTAGTAATGTTTCTGTGTCTGTTTTTCATTCTGTCACTTTTTAAAAGTCACTTTTTAAAACCTGCTTTATTTTCAGGCTCAGAGAAATGTGAAGTAATCACTTATACTACCCTGAGTTACATATATGAAAATAAGTTTATGATTACCTTGTTTTTAATACTACTAGATAGATCACAACTGTCAAATCAGATAACACTTTGTTCTGCCCTCATGTTTGGGCTTGAAATACTCCATGTGTAGCAGAAACCAGAAAAGATTTCACAATTCAGGTCACTCCAGGTCCACCACCCATATACTATGCTATATTTTTCAGTACTTTCTTCCACATGAAAATATCTTGAATATCAGGGATGGCACTACAGGAAACTGTTTCAAGAGCTGATTTACCATCTCCTGCCTGTCCTTGCTGGCAGCCCTCCACTGCCAACACCTAAAAAATTATAAATTCTATCTGAACTCATCAGCTGCTGCCAAACATGGGCATTCTTGCTGGAGTGAGTGTCTACAGGGAAAGTTGATGTAAAAGAGTCCCTCCCTGAGCTGTACAGGGAGAGAGAAATAAATCAGTTACTGACAAGACTCTTTTGCAGCTACGCTGTCTGCAAATTATCTCTCATCTTCGTTAATTGTGTAATGCTGTATGCCTCTGTGCCCATGGAGAGCTGAACTGAACAGAGGGCTCCTTGTGAGCCTCTTGAAATGAGTGTTCTGTGCTTAACACACAGGTACCTAAGGAGCAAACTGAGCTGCCATAAAATTTCTGGAAACCCAGGGAAATTTAACCTCCAAGTTCTTTCCTGACACCATCATGTCACCTGGCTGTGCTTAGCCCAAAGTGTTGAAGAAACTAATGACATCCATCCTTTTTCCAGCACATAGAGGTACTAGAGTACATCTGGTTGAATGGCTGCAGCCTCTGTGAGTGACTCCCAGACCCCAGACCCTTTCTCTTATCTGTTTCTCAGGTGAGGTAGACCCCAGTGCCAAAGATGCAGCAGAAAGCCCTCGTCTCTGCAGGTCTGATTTGACTGGTGCTCCTTTGTAAGCTAGAGGAGCTAACCCACCTGACATTTGCAGGAATCAGGCTTCTGGAAGGAGAATCCAGCACAAGGAAAAGGCATAGGTGAATGGCAGTTTAGAGGACTTACTGGCCTGCTTGGCTTTCTCTGTATAGGTGGTGGTTAGGTCTTCATCAATCGGATGTTCCACTGGCCCCACCATGGGGATGAGATGGCGTTCTGCTCGGATAGCCTTGGTGGCGTGGGGCAGGAGCATTGCCTCTGGAGAAGGCTCCCGGCCCTCTGCTGACGGTGGCCGCAGCTGTCCCTCGCTGTCTGAGAATGGAGTGTCTGTGCGACTGCCAGGCAGGCAGACAATCTCCCTCTTGGCCACCCCGCCGGAGCTGGCCAGCTCTGCGCCCCCCTGCGCAGCAGCCTCCGGCATGCTCTCGTAGCCGCTCTGTTCAGACAGGGACACCTCGTCCTGAGGTGCATCCGCCCTGCTGGTGGTGCTGTCAGGCGGGGAGCGTGGGCTCTTCTTGCGAGCCCGGCGGTGCTTCTCCTGCGCCACATTGTCAGCATCGCTGTCTGTCTCGCCATAGTACGCCTCGCTGTCCGGTGGGGACGTGAGGCTCTCCAGGTGCCTCTGTGACCTCCATGGCTGTGAGGGCTGTGCGGTGGCTGGGGCTCCTGATGGTTCAGAGCTGAGTGACTGTGCCGGGGGACTGAGCAGGGATGGTGGAGAGAGCACTCGCTGCCCTGGAGAGGGGGAACGCTGGAGCCACGGGCCAGTCTGGTCCCCACCAACTATCCTGTGGGGAGAAGGAAAAGTTTTGAGTGAGGTCTGGTTTGTGTAGCTAAACTGGCGTGAGAGAGAGTTATGGATTGGGACAGTGTTACAGATGTTTTTCAGGTGGTTCAGACACCTGAAGTGTAGAACCCAGGACAGATTTGTCCCTGACATCAGCTACATGTTCTCGTTCTGATTTTCTGCTTCACAGCTCTATTGAAACCAGGTGTTAAACACTCAAAAATCAGAATACCCTAAAATCATAAAAAATCTACCAAGCTTAATCAGCTCCCCAGGCATTTCTCCTGGAGAGATTAATTTCTGCATAGCAAGCATTCTCTAGGACAGTGAAACCTACCCTTCAGCCTGCAGGTTGTCAGCAGAGAACAGCTGGTGCTCAGCTATCACACTGCACTCCAGCTGCTCCTGCAGCTGAGATTGTGTCAGATCTGCAGATCCTGGCACCCCCAAACTGCTTTAGTGAGATGGGCTCCCAAGAAGTCAGTGCTATTTGTTTGCTCTGACCTCTACATAGGCGTAAATAGCAAATACTTAGGATATAAAGGCCCCAGTGTTTTTTGGGATAGGACTATGGTATCCGGTGGTAGGAGATCACTCTAATAATTAGCCTGCTCACTGTTGGGACTCCTTCACAAGCTAACTATCAGTACCTGGGTTTTAACAATCATATGCAGTCATACTGGCCAGACCAATCCATGGTGGCATTTGCCTTTGGCTCAGATATAGAAATTTCAAGCCTCCAAGACATCTGGAAAGGTGACTGGAGTAGGTGCTGGGCAGACTGGGGCAGTCAGCCCTACTGCTGGCTTCCAGATGGAAGGAGAATTGGCTGTGCTGACAGGAAAAGAGCCCATTCTGTCTTCCCTCAAGAGTGAGTCTGGATTTCAGTGGTAGTTTAACTCCAGCCCACACAGATGGAGCTGGAAACCTGCTTCTTCTCTTGTCAGAGTCACCAGGGCTTGTAAGAACTATAGAGGAGTCATAAGTATTTGCCTTCTGAACGTGCATACCATGAAGCCAGGTAGACAGCATTGCCTCTGTAAAGCTGTGGAACTCATGGCTTGGATCCCAATTCTAAACTGTGAAAAATTTATATTTATGTCAAGTGCAAACTTTTGTGGAAGCTAACGGTGGGAAAACTTCTCTGGCAGTTTATTTTTTTAATAGTATTTACCATTGTGAAATCTCACTGGGGAGCAACCTCAACATTCTACAAGCAAAACAGAACAGTCCCTCCTCTTCTTTAGACATTTGACCAGGTAACTGAGAAGCATAACTGCTTGTAAGCCAGTTTCTCTTTTTCTGTATTGGCAGGTCAGTGTCTCTCCCTTCCTCTTTTGCTGAAATACATATACTCCAGAGTCATCCAGCAACCTCTCCTTTCTGAACAGGAATGATTGGTGTTTTCTCTGGGAAGGCAAAGATGAAGTGGGAATAGATATGTGATCAAAAAAGCAACATTTGATGATTTTTCCACTACTCCAAATGAAGCCAACTGATTACATGATTTCCAAACCATCCAGTGTTGGCTCTATCCAGAGGGCTGTGAGAAGCCTGCCTTCGTCACTTGTTAATTCAAAGTGTGCTGATTTTGACTGATTAGAATTTGCCCAGGCACCTGCTGGCTGCAGATAGGCTCCAATGGTGTGAGATAAGGCCTTGGCAAGGGACCAGGAGCTATTCTGGACACCTTGTATAGAACTTGTATAGAACTCATCCCACTTAATCACAGCTAGGATATGGAGTGAGCACATCACAAGGCACCGGCACTTTCTCTGGAGCCAAGGGGACGATCCTACATGCTCAGGCTTTCCTTCTCTAAGCACTGCCCACCTCTGCTCCTGCTTGACAGATGACAACAACCAGAGTGGCTATCCCTCCCCACGGCCCACAGTGCTCTCTCTGTCTTTTCAGGACTGTAGAAGATGACATCTCCCAGCCCCCTTCACCAGGGCCTGATTTTCTGAGGGTGACTTCTGTTTAGGCAGTAGTGTGGACTCACACAGCTTTGCTGCCTTCACCTTTATAGGATTATTCATTTATAGCTTGGGCCCCATCCAGCATGCACTGACGCACTGGGTTAACTTAGCACAGGGAGGACAAGGAACATTACTGGGACTATTTTTCATCCATAAATTTGAGCCTGATCTCCAGTATTCTCCTGAACTAGAGACTGCACAGATATTTCTTCCCATAAAAAGAGGGCCTAGCTACACACCTCTAATCTTTGTGGGAGTCAGTATACAGACTGTTGGACTACAACAGCCCACTGTAAGGCAGGGCAAAACATTGAAATGTCACATGTTAGCCATGTTGGGACATAGGTAAGTCCTCCTGGTACATCTTGCATTATGGTGAAACCAAAGGCTTCCTGCCTGCCTTTTTTCTTCTGGATATGGACAGCTGCTGTACTGGATGAAACCACCCTATTGCCTGCACTGTCACAGCTCCCAGCACTTGGGAGCAGGTTACCTTTTCACACGGATGTTGAGCATGCCATTGGAGGAATCGATGATCTGCATGGCATTAGCATGGGACAGACCAGCACATGACTTCCCATTGATAGATACTAGAACATCATTTTCCCACAGGCCTCCACGGCACGCTTTGCTTCTCTTTCGAATCTGAAAAAGCAGAAGAGAGGATAAGGATGAAGGGAAGAACAGCAGCTATTCAGTTGCTTGTCTCTTACTGGCCCTTCTATTGCACCACTCCTTACAGAATAAAATAAGGCCTAAGACCATTGTGCTGACAGAGTGGAGCACTAATCCTCTTGAATGAGCCCTGGTTGTGCCTTTTAGTCTCTGTATTCTCGTTAATTCCAAGAATCACTCTGCTGAGCACAAGTCTGACCTGATCACCAACCCTGTTCAAGTTCTTTAGTGCAGATGAAAGACTCAAGGATGTCTACATGCTCTTCTCCCCTTGTTCCCTGTCTCCTAAGTTGGTTAGGGAGTCTGTGTTTCAGAGGGGGAACAGACCATGCCTGCACATGATCATGTGTCGTTCTGCATGCCCCTACTGTACTTCCTTGGTATGATACCTGACTCACGCAGAGCCTCTGCAAGTACCATCCTCAGGGAAGCTGACACTAGGGAGAGGTGGCAGTACCGAGGCATATTCTGTTGTCAAGCATTCCTGCTCCAATGGCTTTGGTCAGTGTATTTCTGGACATCTGCATCAGGCCATATGGTGTCCTGTTACACAAGTGTAAACTTGGAATATATCTTTAGCCTTAACAGGAGTTGTGCAAGATATGCTTTGCTATATCTGAGAAGAGAGTCGCAGTCACTGGTTCCAGGTGAGCTCTTAGATATGGCCTCTCATGGCCAACCTGCACCAAGTGTTTCCTCTCCCTTGCATTTCATTATGCATCAGTTAAACATCTTATCAACTCAGCTTAGCCTTTTTGCTAGGCCACGCAAACCAAATTCCCATTCAACCAAAAACCAGACCTCTCCTATATAGGCAAGCAGTGGGGATAGTCTTGTAGGATAGCTTGGCACCCATAATGTATTCATTTTCCACATAAAAGAATAGCCAAGTAAAATCACTGGGTCAGAGCAAGTCAGGACCGAGGCAGTATTGCACTCTATTTGTAGATTCTTCTCAAATATTCTTCAGATCTTGTAGTTAAGTGAAAGAAATCCGTGCAGAGCTGTCTAACAGAGGGTGCAGTGAACAGACTGTGTCAGATCCCTGCAGAGAAGTAATACACAACAGGGCACCTTTGCCCATATCTCACAGCCTTGCTGCTTGAGCCACCAGACTCATCCATAACATCATAAAGCTATGTTGGCCACACTCCCATGGCAGCTTCAGGAACGAGAAGTGAATGTGGGAGGATTGCTCCTGTCTTGCAGGAGCAGCAGGGGAGCAGGAGAGGAGAGAGCTGGAGTCCTAGGGAAGTCCCATGGCATGATTGGCTGGTATTAGGGCCCATGCCCCCTGCACCCATGGGGTGTTGTCAGTGCCTTGGACTTGACCCTGCTGGCCTGTGTTAAGCAGACAAGAGCAACACTCCTCCCAGGTCAGCCTGTTAGCAGGACTGAGAGGTGTTGGGGAAGAAGGTGGAAAGAGGAGGGCTATGCTTCAAGTTGTTTTTGTGCTCACTGGTACTTTATCACTCTGTAGCCTTTCCAACTTGACCCCAAATCTTGCCTGCATGCTTAAAATAGGGACTGGCTCATCCCAGCTGCCACATCCATCAGCCTCTGTCATTTTAGTCCTTTATCTCTCTCCTTGTTAATATAAGCCTGGAATGAGCATGTGTTGGTCTGTAATGAATTACTGCTGAAGAACCTCTGTTACAGTACA
The DNA here is from genome assembly GCA_013401035.1 of Horornis vulcanius. Lineage (NCBI taxonomy): Eukaryota > Metazoa > Chordata > Aves > Passeriformes > Scotocercidae > Horornis > Horornis vulcanius. The sequence goes on from VZUA01102042.1 coordinate 103,547, forward strand.
AATGCTGCTTCCTGATACTTACTGCAGATGCAGCTGTTACCTGAGATGGTAAAGAAGACACATTTTCCAGTGCTGCCTACTGACACAGCAGCTAATGAAAAGAGTTAGGAAGTTAAAAGAGATTAAAAGGAGGGTTTCCTTGTATTCCCTAAAAGGCCAAGTGCTGCTCCATAGCCAGGTACTTGGTGCTTAGCACTGGATGGGAACATACTTGCTGAGTATCTCTCCCAGTTGTGAAGTGAGGGGACTGGGGGTTAAAGGCTGTCAACATGTGCTCAGAGTGTTCCTCACATCCCATGGTATTCCTCCCTGCTCACTGAAACCAAGGATGCAGGCTGGTGACCAGCCAGAACAGAAACAGTAAACTTCATGCAATTCTCTAGTCCCTCAGTACTGCAAGTCTTTGCAGGCAAGGTTTCCCAGGCAGGAAGGATCAGGCTGTGCTCCCAACAGTGCCTGATGCTGTTTCAGGTACCTTTATACCAGAGAAGGCTGGTGGGACTCAAGCAGGCCATGTGGGCTGATAATCATGAGCAGGCAATGTTATTTTTCTTACGGTTGTTGAGGATGATGCGTCTGGTTTGATCTGTGCTCAAATTTTACTGGAATGACAGAAAGCACATGCACTAAAGCAACTATTGGTACTTCAGTGCTCTACAGTCTGGCGGGGGCCTTTCCATGTCTCCATTCCTTTCTGGGAAAACAGGACCAGATCTCTTCCAGTGCAGGAAGAGACCTATAGAGTCTGAAAATAGCATGTGTCTGGCTCAGTCTTCCACATATTTATAAACCTTCCCTAGAAGTTTATGAATTTACTTCCTGGGATCAGAGGGAAATGATCCTATCCACAGCTTCATTTTTTTAAGCTAAACCCCTACCCCACTGCATTTGCCAGGGAGGAGGGCAAAGGGGTTAAACACAGAAGAGGATTGTGCAGAGAAAGGACAGGACACGACTTAATCCACAGCCACGACAGCAGTGTGCTGGGGGCTGCAGAGCCTCTGGACAGAGACTGTCAGTTGCTGTCACAAGCTTGCCAGTTTTCATATGACTGCCTGCTCTGTACTGTAGAGACTTTAATGACAACCCATAACCTGCTCATCTTGAGTACAGCGAGGGCAGCAATGAGCCTTTGAGGCCCCAGGCCAGGGTGGCTGCCCAGTCCAAAAGCCAGGCTCCCTGTCCATCCTGAAGGTCAGGCTGCCCTCAGGATCAGCCACTTGCTCCCCATGTCCAAAAGATGCCCTCTCCTGGGCACCCAGTGAGACGCAAGAAGTGTCACTAACAGGGAGCTTCTGCTTAAGCTGCAGAAAGCTTGGAAGGTGTCATCCAATAGCTGTTCTGAAGAGGTGGAAAAATCTGGGAAAAGTGGTGTTTCAAAGAGAAAACCTCTCTGCTTTCTGTAACACATACCTGGAGAGTTTTCTTGTGCAAATGAGAAGCAGCACTGACAGACTCTGACAAGTGGTCAGGGTTGGCCCAGACCTGGCCCTGGGGGATTGCACTGTCCAAACTTCTAGCACATGCTGGTGAGGACTGACCTCTCCTTTTGAGTGAAGAGCCCCACAAATTCTGTGAGCCTCTTGTTACACTTTCTACACCATGCCTCAGTGGACACACTCTCCCATGACATACTCATGTCAAGGTATGTCCTGTTTAGATTTCAGATGGGTTTAGGAAATCCCAGTTTCCGAATCTTACGGATTTATGCTACTGGAAATATAAATCAGTGTGAAAAACTGGAACACATTTACTCAGAAAATTGTCTACCTCCCTGCCCTCTCAGCAGGAGATCTGTAGCAACAAAAGAACTCTTGTCAAAGAGGTTCAGGTCTCTGCAGTACCTACGTACATGCACATACATACACATTTTCTTTCCTTACTTTGCCTGCTTCCTCCCATTGATCATGTTCAATCAGACAGAAGGGACAGAGGTAGCTGAGACAGAAAAGAAAAAAAAAGAGAAAAAAAAAAAGGAAGAGTAAGGTAACAACTGAGGAGGAAAGGAATAAGAAAAGGTGTTGAAAGGAAGGTCAGTGCTAGGAGAGGCCAGGAGGGCCAGGGTTGAGATCAGGCTTTAGCAGTACAGTACAAGTTTCCTTGTACAGCCCTAGGCAGACAAAAGGACATGCTGACTGTTGACGTGTCTTGGGGAATTCAGCCTAGCTTTCAGGAACAGAATGCAAGAGAGGAGGGGGTCAGATACAACTTGGCAGCATCTGTCCTTCACTAGGGACTATATTTAGATAGTGGTATGTGGGGGCTGAACACATGCTGGGATGCTAAGTATAGAGTAATCCTGATAGTAACTCAGTGGCTTCACATCTTGCCTCAGTACAGCCCAGGGAACCTGTCTTGAAACTTTGCAACCACTCTCCCTGCTGGCCAGCACCGCTTCTTTGTAATGAAGCAGGCCGTGGGTAAATAGAAGCGGTTTGCAGTGTAGGCTCCTGTCACCCATCTCTCTCCCTGCCTCCCCAAGCCACCTCCCACTTCCTGCCAGTGGGAGAGTTCAGCCTATAAAGCAAGAAGATGATTTTATTACCATTCTTCACCTAATCTACAGTATTTCCAGCAGAAACCTGGCAGCCTCACTCCAAGTAAGAGTTTTACACTGAATACAATTCATCTTCCCACCCAAGGCCCTTCCACTCTCTGGTTGCATCTCTCAACACACAGCCGTCCCCTTCCCCCAGCAGCCACAGTGCCAAGGGGTCCAACACTCCATACAACCTGGCAGTGTTTAAATTTCATTCCCAGCCATATGTGAAATGCAATCCTGTCACAGAATTCTCATGGAGAAGTAAGAAATTACTTTTTGTGGTATAAAGCATTACCAAAATGGAATGNCAAGGCCCTTCCACTCTCTGGTTGCATCTCTCAACACACAGCCGTCCCCTTCCCCCAGCAGCCACAGTGCCAAGGGGTCCAACACTCCATACAACCTGGCAGTGTTTAAATTTCATTCCCAGCCATATGTGAAATGCAATCCTGTCACAGAATTCTCATGGAGAAGTAAGAAATTACTTTTTGTGGTATAAAGCATTACCAAAATGGAATGACTCAAGCAAGAGCCAACCAGCATGTGTCTGCCGCTCCTAGAACTTTCTGTTCAGCTGAACGACAAAGAGAGCAGTTGCTAGATGCAAAAGCAGAAACAAGCACCCTCCATCTCTTCTTCTTTCTGAAGATGTGTGTTCATATAATTTTGGTTATTGGGCCAATTTGGTTTTTGTCCAAGGCCAGGATTTACTCTTTTTTGTGTAAGGAAGGATACTCCTGTGGCTAGAGCGAGGGGATGGCTAGAGTGGGATTCAGAAGACCTGGATGATTTTTTGTGTCAGAGAAAACACTCAGACTGTGCGCTATAAAAGGCAGGAGCCTGAAAACCAGGACATTTTCCAACAGGCTTTCCTTATTCAGTTGCCCACCTGAACACAGAGATCCAGTGAGATACTTTCCCTATGCCTTATCTATTAAGCAGCAAATCACATCCTCATGTCAATGCTGTGTTTTTATTGGAAGCTATTTTACAGGAGAATATCTGATATGATTACAGTAAAGAATGACAACTAGACAGTTGCACAGAAGTTAATTCCAGTAATTTCCTGATGAAACATCGTGTTTGTTCATAAGAGCTGACACTGGAAGACTTGCCTCTTGGTAAAGTAGGTCCAGTGTCTCTGCAGACCTACTTCACAGGTCATCCATGGTGAAGCTTAATTAGGGAGTCCTTATGTAAAAAAAGAGGGGAGAGAACACATACTTTGTGGGATGGGCACAGCAAGGGAGAGTGGTGAAAAGACGTATCTTAAGTGTGAGGACAGACTTGGGTGGCTTCTGGACAAGGGGTTTAGCAATGAGAGCTGGTAGTGGAAGAGGATGCTACTGCTGGTCAGTTGGTTAAGTACATGTCAGGCTACTGTAAGATATGTTACTGCCTAGAGTCTACTGGTGCAAGAGTGAGAAAACAAATTCTTAGATGCACTAGATTTAATTCTGAATTTTACCAGGGGATACAAGCTGATATAAAACAAACACAAACAGGGACTGTTGGTTTTCTCTCTCTGTTGGTTTTCTTATGCCTTAAAATGAGTTTTTTGTTGTGGTTATACAAGAGAGGGAGGAGAAAAACAATCTAACAATCCACTTTCTTTTTCTAAGCAAAAAATTTAGCACAGGAGTCATTGTGGGGAGCAAGTTTCTAGCTAGAGGTGGCCCCAGGTAGATAAAAAGAGGCTTTAGCTCCATAGCTATTTGTTACTTGATGGTCAATAAGCTGAAAAATGATTGAAATGTAATATCAATGACAAAGGATAATGTCACATGTACTAGAATAGATACTAAAAGTACTTGATAAGCATTTTACCCTCAACAGATTAAGCAGCAGGATATCAAGTGTTTTTATATGAAGCAAGAATTCAGAAGGAACAGATACATTTGTAAAATATTTGTACCAGGTCCCACATTTAGGAGCTGTGAGAAAAGCAACAACTGTTCAGAAAAAACATGCTTATGCATGTCCCATGTAAGTCCTTTTTCTAGAGGCTCAGCCTGGCTTCTATGCTATGAAAGATTTTAGGATCTAAGCCTAATGGAATTGAAGCTAATAAGCAAATCTAGCAATCAGAGTGTGTTTTTACAGGTACAGGCATTGAACTGGGACAGAGGGAGGGAAAGACCCTTGATCACAGAGCAGAGTTATCCAGAGACATGGCTTCAGTCCTCCAGAACAAGGTGTTCCCAGCCTTCACACTGCGTGCTGATACTACGCTCTAAGAGGCTGTAAGCATTTGCAAGCCTGGAATAAAAACCCTTCTGAAAACAGAAGGCTCTTTTCAGCTGCTGCTAATTGTTGAACAGCAACAGTCTTAAGTATATGATGCCTCCACAGTAATTATGCTGAGAGAGGGCAAATTAGAAGACAACGTACCTACTATTATTTCAACAGAATGAGGGTCACTTTTGTTTGCAAAAAAATATTGAACACATAATATTGCAAGAGTGGGTTACTGCACCAGAAGACCAGTCACTAACCCAAAGGCAGCTTCTCAGCAACAGTCTGAGGAGGATAAGCACCGTTGTTCTGCAGCAGCAAGGACAGGATCAGCCACAAGTATGGATTAGAGAAGTACCCCATTCACCTGAAGGATCTAGGGCACTGAGGTACAGAGAGCTTCCCGTACCTTGCAACATCTTTGTAGTCAGTCATTTTGTATGTGTGAATGTACATCAAAAACCAGGCTCTGTCTCCACAGATGTATTCAGTAGTTCTAGCCAGTAGCAGGCTGAATAATGTCAACCAATGAACCTGAGCTCTGGACTGCAACTGTAGCATTAAACTGTTTAAATAATCATTGGCACACCTTTGGTTCAGCTTGGCTATTGCTGTCCAGAACAATTCCCAGGCACAGTTTGGGATCTAGAACAGAAAATTCCCACAGCCACTGCCAACGGCATGTAGCCGTTTTGTTTGGAAGAGTAGAAAATGTTAATTGCTGGGCTTTATTACACTCTGTAACAGCTGGGATAAGTACCAGAGAATAGTCTCAGGTACATTTAATGCACCAGGTATAGATGGAGCATGTATGGTTTCACTGTAACTTCTCATCAAGAGATTCTTCCAGGTCCTCGGAAAGTTCCACTGGTGCCACAGCATGCGCTCCCTCACTAGCAGCCAAGTGTAGCACCTGCCTAAGTGCCAACAGGCCATAAATATGTCCAGGAGCACTCCCAAAGCAGCTTGAGGCACTCCAAAACCAGCATTAGTGACTGCTACAGACTAGCAGTGTTTTCAGGTGTGACAGTAAACATTCGTGAAAACAGATAAAGAACAGGCTGCCCAGTGAAAAGGGGAGAGGAAGAGAAGGTGCTTATAAACCTGGAAGCCATCAGACCTATCTGGGTTACAGCTGGCACCTCTAGCAGGAATAATGTCACATGAGCAAAGGAGAATGGCACAGAACACCCAGGCTGTGTATAACAGGGAGCAGTGACATGGCAAATAGGCAGCAATAGAATATCTTGCAGAGGAGACAGTAGAAACATTGAATTATCAGCAGAGAACCATATAGGTTCAGGTTCCCACAGAAAAAGTGGGAATATGTGGGAAAGAGCTAAAAAGGAGGTTGTGATGAACTGCTCTTAAAAAACAACACTATTTTTGGTTTTAGAACCAATACAATCCTTGTTACTGCTTCCCCTAACAATTCCCCTAATGTTGCTGCAGAGTATTGTACAGAACAGCCAACTGAAAGGAGTCTCTTGAGCTACCAGGACCAATACTCTGTAGTCTTCAGAGGCCATATTTTTTACTCCAGTTCATAAACTCACTCAAAAGATTTTCAATTCTTTTTCTAGATTGGAAAGTCACTGCTGAACCTCCTTGGTTAGTAGTTCTGTGCTGTCTGTGCTGTCACCTATATTTGAATAGTGTTGCTGGTATTTGCTCAACATCTATTTGTAGATTGCAGTCACCTCTTTCAGTATTTTGCTAGGTGAAAGAAGCCTTTTCTCCTCCTCTCCTTTTCAATGGCTGCTCTACCTTACACTTATTTTCCTTGAAAGGGGCTGATTCTGTATGGTATTTCCAGTGCATTCCCCTTTGTGCATTAGACAGTAATATCAATGACTTCCTAGCTCTCTTAGACATGTCTACCTGAGGCTCATTTGTTTATATTTGTCTTTTTTTTTTCAGAGATTAATAATTTTGCTGGCTTATTATTGGTGATGCACTAATATGCCCAGGTCCTTTGCCTGTACTATCAGTACCAGCTGTAAAGACTCAGTTTCCTCTATTTTGTCAGTATTACTTGTATTTGTGCTGGAGGTAGAAGTGCCTGCCTTGCTTTTTATAGAAAGTAACCATGTTTGCCTCTCATTGAATAAATCTTGTTTTATAGCAGGATCTCTGAATGTAGTTGCATCATCTTAAAATTGTCCTGTTCATCTTTATAAAAATTATTCATAATACAATTTCATGATAGGTTTCTACTTTGGTTGATTAAAGGCATTAGTGCTTACAACTTTTCTCAGACTAGCTATTTTACATTTTGTTTTATTTCAAAAACATTTGATGGACATATTCTTACTGCAAAGAAATCCTCCAGGAACCTGATGGTATTGTTCTCTCTTCCTCTCTTTTCAGAATGGGTAAATCTCCTCATCAGTTACAGCGACATCTGAGGACCATGTACTTTCCCTCAGCCTTTCTAAAATGAAAATCTTGCCATCTATGGATCCTTCTTGCTTCTTGTGTTTATGTTTGTTCTCTTTCTTCCCTGATGACTGTTTCTGGTCAAAGGTTTCTTGTGTTGCGTTGTCATTTGCACCACAGCTACTGAACTAGACCAAATCAGCTTTATTTTGTTGAGGGGTAGTATAAACTCCCACTGGAGCTTATCTGCTTCATTAGGTAAGAGGTAAAAGATTCATTAGGAATCACAATAAGACAATATGAATCCAGAGTAGTTCAACTGATTTCATTTAAAAGGACATTGCTGTAACTAAGAACAAAATGAAGATTGTCCTTTGCTTTTTGTGTTCTTTAGTCTTTATTTCCCTCTTTGTTTCTCTAGGTCTCAATATTCCTATCCTTTCTAATTTCTGCAGAATGATTCATGTCCTCTGTTGGTGTTTGATCATGCTGTGTATCTGCCTGCTGAGCATATCAATGTCTGATTTCTTTCAGCTTACTCATTCCAGTGTGATACTTTAATACAACCCTCATTGAAAAATCATCTATTCTTTCTCACTGAAGGGTCCCCAGACGCTTAAAAGCTTTCTTGTGTTTATTTTTTTGGTCTCATTCTCTACTCTTATAGTATCTGTTTTTATGAGATGAATTATTAATGGTATGCTTTTCAAATACACATCAGTATGGTAGCCTTCAGATTCACAATAGGCAATTTTAGCACCTGGACACTGCAAATTATTGTTTTGGTGGAACAAAAGAGTCATTATGTGTTCTTGTAGGCAAGTTTAAGATGAAAGGAATAGGCATTTGAAACTATATTATCAGTTGGTGTTAATGTTAGCATTTCAATCTTTCTTGTGTTACTTAAATTTGTGCTTTTTCCTCAGTATCCACTGGGCACTGCTGGAAGAAGCAACGTTCTGATCCCAAGGCAGGCACAGCAGGTTTGGCTCCATAAGTTTACTTGAACACAGAATTAGTTATAGTAGAATTATGAAATGGTTGGAAGGCATCTTAAAGATCATCTTGTTCCAATCCCCCTGCCACTGGAAAGGACACCTTCCACTAGACCAGGTTGCTAAGAGCCCCATCCAACCTGGCCTTGAACACTTCCAGGAATGGGGCACCCACATTTTCTCTGGGCAACCTGTTCTAGTGCCTCACTACATCTAATCTAAATTTCTCATCTTTTAGTTTAAGATAATCCCCCCTTATCCTATTGCTATCCATCTAAAACATATCTCTCCCTCTTTTTTCATAAGTTCCCTTCAGGTATTGGAAGGCCACAATGAGGTTTGCCCAGAGCCTTTTCTTTTCCAGGCTGAACAATCCCAACTCTGTCAGCCTGTCTTCATAGGAGAGGTACTCCATCCCTTGGATCATCTAGATCTTCTAGACCCTAGGAAGTCCACATCTTTCCTGCACTGAGGGCCCCAGAGGTTTATGCAGTGCCCCAAGTGGGCAGAGGGGCAGAGTGACCTCCCTCCACCTGCTGCCCACTCCTCTTGTGATGCAGCTCAAGATGCTGTTGTCCTTCTGGGCTGTCAGGGCACACTGCGGGCTCATGCCCAGCTATGTACAACCCAAGAGACTGTCCACAAGTATGCAATTCCCACATCTTTCTCCAGGTGTGTCCCTGAACCCATAACCCACAGGGAGTTATTGAATGGCACGGAGGCTCTGTGGCAGCTGGATCCAGCATGTGAAGATACAGCTGCTTTTCTACCCCTTTGTGTCAGCTGGACTGAGGTTAGAATTGATCCCCTGCTTGGAGAAACAGTTTAAACCACAGCTATGCATCCTTTTAATCGGTAGAAAAATGGGTTCATACCCCACTTCCAACATGTTCGTGTACTTTAGTTTGTTACAACCAGTTAAATACTTTGCACTAGGAAACTATTTCAAATGCATATATTCACTGTACATTTCAAGTTAATTGCAATTTGAAAAAAGCCAAAAACTGAGCCATCCTTGTGAACACCTTATGAGAGAACAACCAGTTAGAGGCCCAGCAATGGGGAAGGGGAGGAAAGGAAAGGGAAAAGGGATAGGGAAAAGGAAAAGGAAAAGGAAAAGGAAAAGGAAAAGGAAAAGGAAAAGGAAAAGGAAAAGGAAAAGGAAAAGGAAAAGGAAAAGGAAAAGGAAAAGGAAAAGGAAAAGGGAACCATACAGCACACCCAAAGAATTTTCAGGAAAACAAAAAAAAAAATACCAAGAACAGTAATCAGTGATTAATTTGTCATCATCTCCATAAAGATAAACAATAAAAAGATGATGTAAACTTTAGAAAGCATAAAGGCAAGAAGACTATGAACTCTGTACACTGATCATGTAAGATGAGGAATTGTGAAGGGCTTTGTAATACAACAAGAGCGACTCAAGCAGGAAATCCCACTTAGTGCAACATTTAATCTTTGGTATGCCTGGTTGCTTGGTGTTATCAAACCAAATTAGGAAATCACATAAGACTTAGGTAAGGTACTAGTTGATCAGAAACAATTTTCTATTTATCTATAGGGTAAACCACTAGGACTACCAATTNTCATGTAAGATGAGGAATTGTGAAGGGCTTTGTAATACAACAAGAGCGACTCAAGCAGGAAATCCCACTTAGTGCAACATTTAATCTTTGGTATGCCTGGTTGCTTGGTGTTATCAAACCAAATTAGGAAATCACATAAGACTTAGGTAAGGTACTAGTTGATCAGAAACAATTTTCTATTTATCTATAGGGTAAACCACTAGGACTACCAATTCTAAGATACTTCCCAGGGCATGCAAATAACCACCTGAGGGGAAAGGATTTCCCTCCACATTGCATTACACAAAAATTAGATGCATTGGTGAAACTTACAACTTCCTCTGAAATACTTGCAGGAAACACAAAGGAAGCAGGAAGCAGGACAAGAGGTGACTTAACCTGGTCTGGCTTACCAATTCCAGCATCTCTACAAGTACAACATATATCATTTATATATAATGTATTTGTTATACTTGATTAATTTCCCAAATTAACTTTTTATCACATATTCATAATTTGATTCAGGATCCAAAGGTAAGCATCTTTCCTTAGTGTTACTACTATGACTTTCCTAGCTTAGAAGTTGAAATTGTTTAAAGTGACAGCACTGGAATCTCTGAGATGCAAACAGCATCCACTCAGTTATCTCCTGGCACCTATCAGCTATTCATGTCTGTATGTTCTGTCACATGACCCTGGCAGTTTATTCTCTTCTAAGCAGGTTACATTCAGATATGATCTTCCTGGACACCTGGTAAGGACCTAAAAATCCATTCTTTAGAGACGATTTAAATGGTGTTGCCTTTAAGACAGTATGTAGGGTCATTGGATGCTATTAAATTCAGGTGGTAATAGAAAAAAAAAAGATAATTATAAAATGAAAATCCTGCCTAAAGAATTATGTATAATTTAAGCCTCAAATGGATTTGTATCAATTATATTTTCCATAATTATTTTTAGTGCAATATCCAAGTAGTATAAAATTATATATCTTTGTATTGTTTGACCTAAAGTACAGCACCTAGTTCTGGGTGAGAGCTGCTTCTAGTTAATACCTTCCTGCAAGTGCTACTAATCCTTGAGCAATATTCCATTCACCTTAAGGTGCAACTTAGCCTGGGTAATGACTAGTTCTTGCTGCTGTTCAATCCTGAGTAATCTTTATAGACACTCACAATCTCCTCCCTCTTCAGTCCCAGTTTCTTGTCTACTGTGGGAAAAAACATGAGTCAAAATAATCTTAGGCCATGCAGAGTTAATGTAGCCCCTGAAAATTCCATTTCCCTAGGAACCACTGATGCCAGACACCTGTTTCAAGGATACTGATTCTTTATTTTTAACACCTGAAACTCTATGAGTGTGTGCAGAAGTTGTTTTTGTGGAGAAAAATCATTTCTCTACATAAGAAACATTCACTTCAAGGCCAAGCTGTGGGATTCCAAACCTTTTGGCAGAAGTTACGACAAACACTCCATGATCTGGGGTGAGCCAAGTGACACAAAACATTTAATTTCAAAATTCTGTCAGAGGCATGGTCTGCTTAAGGAAACAGAAAGCGCTGGGCAGAGCATTTTTTCACTTCTGCTTCTTGGTGCCTTCTAGTGAGATATCCCAAGATATTATTGTGTCAAGGCTAATGCAGCTGTTACGAGCTTGATAAAGAGGACCTTTTTTTTTTCCCCCTAGTTTTCAATCTATTCAGTAGTCTTTCTGAAAAGACAACAGTAACAGCTATTTATCAAAAGTAGTGCAACACAAGGTTCATGTTTATTCCATGTTTTTAAATCTCCCATCCAAACAACTGTTTTTCTTTGATTCTTGAAATTCAACCAGTATTTGCTGCTTAGACCATCACAAATATTCACTTCAGACAGTGTTGAAAAACTTTCACCAACAGAGGAAGCACTGAGAAATGTGCATCTATTTTGAAAGCTGGAATATAGTAAAGAAGTGTTAGGGACAGTTCAGTTAAAAATATGGCATTTACTGCTTCGATTTATTTTTTCTTTAGTTGGATGTCTTGTATGAGTATATGAATCTTACTGAAGTTTCCATATTTGAGCCCTTTTCCCTGCACTGTCACTATGGTTATAGCTCTGCTGACAACTCAGGAGAGTTGTACAGCCTACAAAGTGTCTGAGCTGTACACACCTGCACTGAAGCAGATCTTCACGACACTTGTCTCTACCTCAACAGCATCTATTCCAGGACCCACAGCCCACCTCACACCCTGCTTGAGCACACCACCCAAGTTTTCCTTTTAAGATCTGCTGCCACGGTAAGGAGTTCCTGTATTCCTTAACAGTAGTGAAAGATGCCCAACTTAGTAGGGATATCTTAGTTCACAGAACAACTTTGGTCTCACAGGTCGCACCTCAAGGTCCTACCTTTGACACTTGAAGGGGTCTTTTCTGCTCTGAACCCCCTTGCAGGCGGAAGCCCCAGGGGGCACCTCCAGACAGAGTGATGAGCATTTCTTCTTCAGCTCCCATGATTTCTGTGCTTTAGGTATTTTGTCTTCGCAACTTCAGTACAGACTCCAGCTCTTAACAGGCAGAATCTTCTATTCCCATATTCACAATTCACACCACCACTCTCCAGTCCCCACAAGGCCCTCTGCTCACTTTCTCCTTGAAGTTCACACACACACAAGGGTTGAGACTGTCAAGCCCAGCCTTCACTGCTCTTCTGGACTCTCAGCTGCTGTTCTGCCTATGATTAGACATTTGATTCTGCCCTTGGTAAGGGGCCAGATTTGTCCTACACACGTGTCATGTCAATCTCACCCTCTGTGCCCCCCCGCATACACGATGGATCTCTCACCGGAACGTGGCTGAAAATAGCACACCTCCTGTCTCTCCAGAGCTTTGTCTGACACTCTTAAAGCTGGAAGCATTTCAGTAAAAAAAATTATTTCCACTTTGCATTCCAAGTGCAAATCTTAAAGTCGCTCAGTACTCAGGATCCATTAGTATGAGTTTCAGGCAAGGACATGTCACAGGCACAAACTTGTACAAATGAGGTGATAGCACCTGACCCTATCAATTAAACAAAACCAGCTTACAATTAATGTGCACTTTTATTTTCTCCATGCAGCTAGTGTTATTATGCAGTTGCACTATGTGCCTGCCCTGAAAGCCACAGGCAGACTGTAGATGTACTGTGCTCTCTCTGCAGTGTGCTGCTCCCTGACATCCCCTGCATCCACTCGTAATACTAGACACTGGGACCAGAATAGCTGGGATTAGCTACACACACAGGATTCAAACAATTCTCTGCAGGGCACTGCTTACATAGACACAATGGCCAAGAGAGCCCAACTAGGTCAGAGAATCAGAGAATAGTTTGGGTTGGAAGGAACTTTTAAGGATCATCTAGCCCAATCCACCTGCAATGAGCTGGGACATTTTCAACTGTATCAGATTGCTCAGAGCCCTGTCCAACGTGACATTGAGTGTTTCCAGGGATGGGGCATCTGCCAC
>VZUA01102046.1:6927-23144 GCA_013401035.1 Horornis vulcanius
CTGGGTATCAGCATTGCCACCCCTGTTCAGGCATGGAAATGTCTAAACCTGGCAGGAGGCCAGAGCCTCGCCCCTTGCTGGCATTGGGGACACTGACATGGAAAGTGCCCACCAGCACAGCTGCTGACCCAGATCCTGGTCCCTCTGCTCAGGTGGTAGGGCTTTGGGACACCACTGAACGAAATATGGGGACATCAGAAAAGCCTCCAGACTTTCTGGAGATAAGATTGAGGGCTGTCTTAGGGGGAAACATGCACCTACTTATTCTTGCAGCGCTCGGGATTTTCCCTGAAAACTCTTATTCAAAAATTCACGTGGAGCTCCACCAATTTACGGGTAAGGAATCAAGAAAGACAAGCATCATCACACAGAACGAGAAACGAGATCTGCTTACTGAACCCTCTGTCTTTGATTTACACTTCAGTTTTTACTCAGTAAAGCTACTGTAGATGTCAAAGAAAATTTTGCCTGTGAATCATCTGGTGCTGCTCTGAAGTACTTTACAAAACAAACTGCGATTTTTCACTGAAATAATCTTAGTCTGAGGTTTATGGGGTCATCCTGCTAATGGCCATTGCGACAAATAGAACCTCTGTGATATGTATCCATTGGTCTCACTAGACTTCTCCCCCAGATTTGAAATTGTCTAGTCAGCTTCCTTCCATATGTACTATAGAAGCTTTACATCACTAAATAGACATTAGTGATGAATACGGAAAGTGTTCTAAAAACCTTTTTATTAATGATGCTGTTCTACATCTTTGTGTGCAGCGGCAAATTACTAGATCTCTTTTTTGGTGCCTGATTCTGCTCTTATTTACATTAGTGTTAATTTTTAACAGCTCTATTTACTTTGTTTATCTGTATTCGTATTTTATTGCTCACAGCAGAAATTGGAAGCCTTTTTTTGACAGCTGGTGAGCCAAATTGTACTTTGTTACACGACTATGAGCCAAAAACAAACCCTTGCATTAATTCAGTGCATTTAGCAGATCCTCTTTCAGAATTCTTTTTCACAATTTTCATTACTGATTCCAAAGTCTTATTTCCCTTTGCATGAGATAACAAATCTCATTTTGATCAACTTGAAAGAGCCCTTCCTTGAGAAGATAAAGTGTCAGAGCCCTTGTACACACTTGCAAGTGAATAAAACTGCACTGTGGCACTATGCTTGATGTTTCTGAACCTGAGTGAAAGAGCTGAGTGTGTCTGCAAATATTTTTCAGATGCTTTTGAGGCGCTTTCATTACAGAGTCAAATTTTGTATTGTAGAGGATTGACACAAATAGGTACCTGGGTAAAAGGTTTTTCATGTGCTGCCTGGCCTGGCTTTTTGACAAGGTACCAACTATTTTTTCCACAAACAGACAGAAACACTCAGAGTAGAATTCTGTGCAAGCCCCTGCTGTGAAGAAGGTGAGTGCTCTAGATTTAGATTTAATCACATTCTGGTGCATGCTCACTCATGTAGCAATTTGTCTTCTTGTATTAGGAATAAAATATACAGCTTGTCAGTTTAAAACATGCGTTGTCCCTTCTGTTTCTGTTACTCTTTCACTTGCAGGCCGAGAAGTCCATATTCTGAAACAAATTCTAAAGGTTAGGGTATGTTTTCTTTTGGCAGATCAGATTTCAAGGCTTTTCTCCTAAACATGTGAGATCTGAGGTTAGCTAAGACTCGTTCTCTTAAAAATGGGGCTACAGAGGGGGCATAAGAAAAACAGAAGTAGTCTTCTAGCAGAATGGGGTCAAGTACCCAGAAAGGGCATGGTATCTATTGAAAAGAGTTTTCATGCTATCACATATTCAGAGCCTATCTTTAGTTGCAAAAAAATTATTGGCAATGAGATGGGGTTTTGTTGTCAGAAGCAAAATGTCTTTCCCTTTCCTTTTACTTTGAGGTATTTCTGACTGTCTTCTGCAAACCCAAGAGAAGTCAAGGGGTCAGAAAGATCACCTGCTGCTGATGTAGGGTTTGGCAGCACCAAGATCCTTGGTATTCACAGAAAGTTTCATGGCTACCTCTCTTCTGGAAGGGATGAGAGGACCAAACAATAGGATAGCATGGGGGAAATGTTCCAGCTTGTCTTTCTCCAGTTTCTGAGGGGTTGTGCTCCATCCTTAGCCTACTCACTGACCCTTCACTGGGCACAAAAAGGCTGAAAATTTGTGATGCTGAATTCGGAGAAACATCACAGACACAGAAGAGATGAGGTGGAGGAGAAGACCACCCTCTGAGTAATTCATTGGCTCAGCCTCCTGATAACACCCAGTATCTCCATTACGCAATGCAATCTCTCACCTTGTAATTCTTTACTCCTGTTCTTTTGTGCTGTGTCCCATCAGTGCTACACACTCCTGCTCCAGCAATCTGGATTTGCCTTCCCCCACAGCCTATTGAACAGCTCCAGCCTGTTGAACAACTTAGAGAAAATAACATTGCTTCTAGCTGCACTGAAAGCTGCTAAATTAATTTTTCAAACATCTGCCAGAGCAAGGGGTTACTTCCCATTTTTGTCAGCATTCAGCCTTCTGGTCATAGTCTCAGCTGCTCAGTCTCCATCCTTCTTCCCTCAAGCCTGCTTTTCATTTCCTGCCACTCAAATCCAGTCTCTCCAGCCCCCTTTCTGAGAAGAAAAAAGAGAAAATACAACTATAAGAATATCCTTTCATAAATTTACAAAGAATAAAATTACCTACCAAGAGTCAGGCACCAAAACTACCTACATCTAAGACATATTTTTACTTGCACACTGAGCAGCAATGTATAATATCTCAGAAAAATTCAGAAAGAAGGGCGCTTTTTGCGACATCTGCATTTCCAGCTGTATACTCATTCTTTCCTTTTTTTATTCCTGCATAGAAATTAGTATATAAATTTTTTAAAATTGATTTTTATTAAAAAAACTAATATAACTTATATAACTTTACAAATATAAGTTAACCAATGTAAAATAATGTTATTCTTCTTTGATCTACAACCATATCCATACTTAAGCAGACAAAAAAAGGAAAAAATTTCCTAAGAGCCACAGGGAAATAAAAAAAAGGATTGCCTATTAAACAGCACCAGTGTTGATGAAAGCAGATTCCAGTGACCCGATGTTCACCTGGCTGACCAAACATATTTGCTTGGGGCTGAAATGCAGCCTGCTGGGCATAGGGCAGCTTTTACAAAGCAAATGACAACTGAAAAAGTAGCAAGGCATTAGTCAGTGCTGAGTTTCTCTCACAGACCCATGAGCCCATACAAACTACTACTAAAAGCAAGAGAGAAGTCTTCTGTGGCAACAAGGCGCTCTTAGTAACAGACACACAAATAATACCACAATACTCATTACAAGAGTGTCTCTCAATAGCAGATGGGTATCACTGTGGCTATGAGGAAGGCAAGGCTTCTAGGGGAAGACAAATCATTTTACTAGACTACTTGATGTACTTGGAAGAAGTGAACAAGCTTTGAGGAACACAAACTCTTTAAGGCACAGTCTGAAACCACTTTCAGCCTTTCTTTCCCCAGCCACTCCTCACTTCTCAGGACAGGCTCCCAGCTGGGCTATTGCCACACCAGTGTCCTCAGCCTTGGGCTGCTAGAACTGTGGCCTTGCTGTAGCAGTGAGCAACCTGGAGGCTGCTGCCAGAGGGGAGAACTCATGGAGACAGGAGATGGGCAGTGCTGAATGACAAGGAGGTTCCCTGGCTCAGGAGCCCACAAGAAAGCCAAGTCCTGTGGCTATCCCCTGCTTTTACCTTCAGGACTTTCTCTAGGCTTCCTGAGGAACAGCTGTGCCCAGTGGCCCAGCCCAGTGGAGAGTTTCCTGTGCGTCTCCCACTCGTAGCCCTTCAAAGCAGAGGCAGAGAGAGCACCACCCTCCTCCTGGCTCCCAGGGAAACCCACCCCTGACACTGTCCTAGCCCTAAGGGACTGTCCCCTCCTCAGCACACCATAACTCTCACCAGGTTCAACTCCTTTAGGGCCCTGCCGGCAGCACTTCAAGTCCCTGTCATGCATTTGAAGTGGGGAGCTTTTCTGTCCTGCTGCAGGGGAACCCCGCATCGCAGGAAAGCCAGGTGGGCTGTGCTGGCTTGAGCTGTGCCAGAGCTGTGGTGAGGAAAGTGTCTCCTTAGGATAAACCCCCTTCCTTCCCTTACAGCAGTGGAAGAGCTCCTTCATTGCAGCAATGCACACGCCTTGTTTTTCAGGAGAGAAGTGCAGGACGTGTTTGAGGGTGGCTGTGGGTGACAGACAGCCCAGGGCAGGTGCCACAGTGCCAGAAGGACTCAACCTCACTTCCCAGCCTGGCTCCCAGGGAGGGGCACAGCTTCCAAGAACAAAGTTGCTTCTTTCCCATCATGCTGGGGAAGAGGCCACTCTGGTGAGCTCTCACACCACTTCTGTGGGAGATTTCCTCACTGGGGAGCTGGCAGCTACTTCCAGCAGCTGATGCACTGCTCTGCCTATGCCTTTGACAGTCCTTACCTTCTCTTAAGTACCTGCTTGGCTGAAATGCCAGGCTTGTGTTGCAACTACCTCCCAAAGCCTTTCAGGATCTCTTTTCCTGCCTACTGAATCTGTGAAGTGAAGCCTGTCCCAGCTTGCACACATCCCTGTGCTTCCCATCCTGAAGTCTGGCCTTATAGATAAGTTACATAATGTTATCAGAAACTAATGCAGCTTGCAATTTTCCCAAGATCCTAGTTCTTGGCACACAGCAAGGTTTTGGCTTTCTGTTTTATTAACTATAGTTCTAGTCCTTATGAAAGTAGGATAATTGAAAAAGAAGTGCTGTCAGTCTGGAAAATAAAGGGCAACCAAAACCAGAACCCATAGTTATTATTACAAAAAAAGACATGGTATCAGATGGTCTCAAGATTTCTAAAGGCTTGCAATTGGCAATAACAAAACAACAACCTGCCTCTCATTCCTTGAGTCTGGAGAGAGATGTATCTGCACTGCCAAAGCATAGCAATAGAGACTTCATTCTCATCCTGTTATCATCCATCATCACTCTGCCAGGCACAGACATACACAATTTCAAGCAGTCTGGGCCACATCCTTATTTAGAAAATAGTCTCAGCTTCCTTGCACTTTTGCTTGGTGCCTGCTCATGCCATGCAGCACATTAACATAACAGCTGACAGAATTAATCAGCAGTAATAAAAGCACTTGCATGACTTGACCTGTATAATCTATTTGAGGACATCTCTCTTTTGCCTGTTCTTTCACTCACCCTCTATGTTTATGTCTAGTTCACTTATTCATACCCATCATCTGCAGATCAATTTAAATGTGCTGCAGCGTTTGGGTGATTACTGAGCTGCACAGCAGAAGTTACTTTTGGCAGTGGCTACACAAAGCAGGTCAAAGATAGCTGCAAAGCTGGTTTTAGGCAGCCTTCTTTTGTTGTTTTTCTTTCTCTTAATGAAGAACTGTATTGGAAAAACGTCATCAAAAATGTTCTCCCCTCAAAAATCCAATTGAGTTTAAAACCAAAATATTAAGAGGCAAACAAACAAACAAACAAACCAACCAAACAAACAAAAAAAAGAAACAACTCAAAAAAAAAACACTAAAGAAGGGAAGGAAAAACTATTTCTCAGAAATCAGCACAAGATTTATTATGCATGATGGGAGCTATCACTTTTGTGTCCTGGTGTGTTATTGTTGTTAATGAAGGATACTTAATACAATCAAAGGACGCAAAAGGGAAATGTTCAGACAGGGCAATGAATTTTTTTACAAATCTGTGGGCCTTCCTTACAAGAAGGAATGAAAATGCCTGATTTTATTACATTTGCAGTGAAGTAAATGATGAGGACATGAGTAATTCTGTAAAGGACCATTCAGGAAGAAGTAAAGCAACAATTACTGTTTCAGCTGTAATGCAGGTAGAAAGATGGCTTTCTGCCTGGACTGATGGTAGAGACGAGGCAAGTCAAGCAACAGGAAATTCCTTCTCATGGAGCTACACATATGCATGTTTTATATGGGAATACTGGTTCATGTTACTTCCTGAGGGCTTACCCCAGGAGACTTCTATTGGTGGGATTATCTGAGGGGAGGTACTTCATGGAATCTCAGCTGACAAGCTGTGGGAGCAGACCTCCAGAAATGGTCTGGCTCTTCCTGCTTCCCTGGGCGCAGGTGACATCCAGGATGTGCCAGGAGAATCTGATATTGTGACTGACATGGAAAAGAATTCCTTTCTGCCCCTAACCTTCTCATGCACATGGTGTGACTATCTAATCTTTCTCAAGAAAGTTAAAGTACAGGCAGATGCAATTCCCTGTGCTACTTTTAAATTTGGAAGCATACAAACACACATGCAAGCAAGGCATGGGCCCAGGAGACCTAGGCTGCTGCCAGGGTAAAGCTGCATATTTGAGGGGGTTCCTTGATTAGGCAGTTACATAACTGCTCCCCTGAAACAGCCTAATGGTTATAAAATAAATTCTCCACCTGAGTCAGAAATGTATTTCCCTTCCTTCTCTCCACATTGTTGTGTTGATAGACCACACTTGTAAAATTTTTGCCTATAAAATTATTGCAGGTGAAGATTAATAAATTAAACCCTACCTATTGAATATACTTCCTGTTTGTTTTGCCTGTATACTATTTCCAGATGCTAGTTTTTCCAATTTTTTTTTTATTGATAAATTTTCTCAGTACATCTCTTATTTCATACTTGGTGGATGTTTCATGCCTGTGGAGCTGCCCAGATAAGAGTTTTGTGGGGCAGTGCAGAGTTGCAGAGCCAGAGTGGTGGCTCTAGGAGATGATTAAGCTTCTAAAGAAGATGAGCATTATTAGGTCATGTTCTAGAAACAAGCTCAATCCTTTGAGAAGTGCACATCATAACACTGGTAAATCTTCATTGTTGCAAAGAGCAAAACTGAAAACACAATTTCGTGGTTTTTTTCTTTTCTGAGTGCAAATAAAAAGAAAGGATTTTTGGTACAGATAAACAAACTTGGAATGAATGGGAAATGGTTGGGTTTACTTTTGATTTTTCCTTTGTACCATTTCCTGGCAATCCTTCATGACAAGTCTCCTGTGAGTCTAAAGCTATTGATCCTAATTAGATTTATTAGAAATAGCTTTTTGGATAGGCACTCTGGTGTCTCATTTAATGGTTGAACCAAACCATTCACCAATTGAAGAGTTTCTGCAGATTTTTCAATTCCCTTTAAACTTCCCAAGTGGCTTCTACAGGCAGTCATACAGTGGCCAGCAACAGTGCTTTTGGCCTGTCATATTTTCTTTCTTGCAGCCAGTTCTGTTGGTTCTGCTGAGTCTGCTGAGCCTGGATCCAGCTAACTGAGACTAACAGAGAAACTGAAGGGGTCTTGAACAAACATATTCAGAGAGAATCACTTGTTTCAGTTCAATGTGAAAAGCCCTGGGAGTCTCAACCATTTACATCTAGTACATGGAAGAGGATAAGCTAGTTTTAGATAGGTTTGAAGGCAGAAAACAGCCAGCAAGCTATGATCATGAAAGGGAAAAGAACTTAGTAAAATTCTGCATAGCTGGAAGCCTCCAGTCACATCAGTAGCACAGAGCACGTAGAAAGAAACCTTGGCATTTTAAAAACAAGAGCAAGAAGAAATGCATAAACTATGCATAAGAAATTCATCTTACAACACATTGTAAAACCTTGAAAAGAGGAGCAAAAAAATTACGGCCAGCAGAGATAAGAACAGTGAGATCTTTAAAAGGCTAAGAGTGAAAGGACTAAGTTTCATATGTTGGAATAAATGGCCATATCAGTGCATATGTTGAAACAAATGGGTCAGCTTTGAGAAAATGGCCAAGTTTTTGACAGTAGTGAACATGGGAGCATGTCTCATATTAGTGGGAAAGTTCAGACCATTTCTGCTCAAGAATTTTACAAGAACTGGCTGAGGAGTTTTCTGAACTCCCACCTTGAGTCACTTTTGGTTCTGGGTTTTTGTTTTTCTTCAGCAGCTGTTGGAATGTAGGGGAAAACCTGAGAGGAAAGATGAAAATCTTTTAGGATTGTGCCAATATTTAAAACAGGTAGGTAAGGTGAAAGTTATTACATGGGTACTTGTCTCTGAATCTTAAAGAACATATCCATATATCTCTCACCAGGCTTAAGAGAGTGTATCTGTATTGCACAGTGCAGCTCTTGGCTGAGATAATATCTTAGTTTCAGGAAAAATATAGCTGTATCAGTGCAGCCTCTGCCCTATTTTAATTAGCCTGGGCATACCACTGTGCTGATGCAGCTGAACTGTTCCCAGTTCTGGAGCTGGTTCAGTTGGAGTTATGTCAGGTATTGTAGCATATTTTGGTATTGCACCATAAAGACAGACAGGATAGAATCCATATGTCTGGCCATGCAGTGCAGTGCTCAGGGAAGCAGTCATACTTGCACCAGTGAAGAAAACTTCCAGCTAGAACAACAGGCAACAACACAACATAGGCTTCACAATCCTTCCAGCAGGGTAATTTTTAATTGTCTTCAGCAATCGTGCACTTGCATTGTTACAAACAATGATATGTGAGAATTCATGTGAAATATGGTTCAGATGTTGCCACTATATCATGTATTTCTTAGGGTAGATGAAGTCAACAAGGCAGTGCCAGCCTTAATGATTTATGCACACAGAACAAAAAGAGAAAAAATAGTTGAGAGAAAACACTTGATTAGAAAAGCGAAGAAAAATAAGGGAGACATAAGAAATCACCACATAATCTGGTTTACAGTCTGTTGAAGAATAGAGGATGGGATCTCTCATCTGTGTATCATTTTGTTTTTCTTTTCTGCAGCTGAGTCTCTGCTGGGTCTCTTGGAGTCTTATGGTGTTTCTTCCACAGTAACTGCCATGGAAGCTATTATCCTAATTGCACAGATAATTTGTCCAACCCACAGGCTAGTATTTGGACTTGGCTTTCCCCACTGCCAACTTTTCTTTTTCCCCCAACAGATTTTCTTCCTTGTTTAGTGCCACACACCTCATCTTTCTCTATTCCTCCCTGCTGTGAAAGTATGTTTCTTTCCTGCTCTCTCTAAAGCTCCTCTTGCCTGAGAGGAAGATCTGGGGTCCTGCAGAACCAACCACATGCTGGTTATAAAGGGGAAGACAGCATCTGCAGGTTCTGGCTGCCTGGGGCAGTACCCTCCCAAGTTACCCCAGCAAAGCCCTGCTAGCTGAGAAGTATGGCTGGTTATTCCTGCAGGAGTGGATATATGGCTTCTACTCCTCAAAGCCAGCACTCCCTGCTCCACTGTATCCTTGTGATGCCCGGTAGATCAGCTCACTGTGTTGTGGCTCAGGCTTTGTCATCACTTGGGCAGCTCTGTCTGGGTTGTGCTCAGGTGTTGGCTGGCAAAGGGGAAACCCCTGGCTCTGCATGTGTGCGTTCCCTTCATTCCAGAGGATGTCAATGCCCTGAGTTGAATTTATTTAATTGCTTTTGTCACTAAAATGACAAATGATAAAATTCACAGGAGCACGGACTAGAAGTAAGCCCACCTAGGCATAACAAGTGATCCTTCCTCCAAAACAGAACAGAGACTCTCATCATCTCCTCAATATTCAAGAACTTTCACCCCTAGTTACAAAACATACCTTCAACATCCCTGAATGCGCACATAAAATCTTAAGAACAAAGCCGTGGGAAGAAAGAATGAGGAAGAAAAAATACTGTCTGTATCTATGGCTCCTGCAATGAAAGGGGAAGAGGGAGGTAAAGTAGTAAAGGAAGGCCAAGACTATTTCATGGTGGCAGCAAGGCTTTCTTTCCCAAGCTAGCACCCAATCTGCTTTACCACAAGATTAAGGAAGAAAGAAATACAATCTGCCTGATTAGTTCCAGAATTTGCAGAGAGATGCTTAGCTCTGCTCTCATAGAAATGCTTTTGTGTCTTTGCCTATGCTTTTTAAAGTCTTTGGCAACCTCCCATCCCTACAATATACTGACTGCACACATACGTGTCATATTAGAAACTTATATTGTCCTTTACCTTCCCTCATCACGTCAGCAGTATCAACTTCTGGAATAAATTTGATGTTCTCTTTCTTCATTCTTATTGTAATAAACCAATCTTTCTCAGCTATTTTTGTAATATTTTGGGTGTAATATCTAACTCTTACAATTTGAAAGTCTTGTGTTTTCTTGGTTTGTGCTTGGCTTTTTTGTTGTTGTTTTTTCAGTTTCAGTTTTTAGAGTCCTGTGGGTTTCATTTGAAAATTAATTTTCCCTCAGGATTACAGACAAAAGTGGAAGCAAAACTGAAAACTTTCAACAATCCAAAGCAAATGGAAAGAATTGCATAGCTGGTATTTTTCTGTCTTCTGATTTTTAGACCTGCCTAATAACTTTTGGACTTTTGAATGCATAGGGCTGCTGCCTGAGCTTCAGTCCCTGCTGAACTGAGAGGACATGCATTTCACATGCTGAAATTCTGGCACTTACTAGGGAAGAAACCTTTTCTCCAGAGGTAGCTCTGTAGTTCAGGATGCTGCCCATGTACAGAAAGGAACAAATGCTGGGCAACAGAGGATCCAGCTGAAGGAAGAGAGGTATTCTCTTTTTTCCCAATAATCGTAGTTGGATTTTTGTTTATCAGATTTCTGCCTGTGGTTTTTTTCGCTCCCTCAACAATTACCTCCATGCCTTGGCACTGCAAAAGGCTTACATAGAGCAACATGAATTTTTACTTCTTACACAGGGATAGTCCATTTCTGCAATTTAGATTTTAACCTCACTGGATCAAAAAGGAATTTACTCCTGATTTAAATCCTTACAAAGTAGGAACAAATTTGGTTTCTGACAGCCTATGTTACTCCTGAATTTTTTTTTTATGTGTAAGGTCTCGTTAGAGCTCTGTAGGCAGAGCCCAGGGTCTCTCAGCACAAACTGCTGGTTTATCTGTCCTGTGGACGCCCCTGCACTGCCAAGTCTCAGCTCTAAGCCAGTTCCCAATACACACACTGTACTATGCAGCCCAGTACATGTGCACAGTTGAAGTAAAATAAGTCTTTTCGTGCATTCTCTGCACGTATTGTGTGTCTCTGTTTCATACAGCTCTGGTAGAAGTTATTCCAAAAATGAAGGTGCTAAAAATATCATGACTTCAGAACTGAAATAGCAACCACATACTACAGCATTTTTTTTTTTTTTCCCCACGAGGTATATGTCCTTCTTATCAAGAAATGTTAGTAAGACTCTGTACACACCCACATTACAAACAAAACAGTATCCCACTTCTTTTTTATAACATATTTTTTAACAGCATGTACACAGACATTTGGCTAATAATCATTGGAAGACATGGCACAACACTACCCCAGTTCTTGCATTTAGAACCAAAAAGAGTCTTGCTTTCTTCTTTACTTTCATAAATTAAATACACAATATGCCCCTTTTGGAAAGTGTACACCACATTTCCAACATTTAGTCATAATGAAAACCAGAAGGCCAAAGTCTGGCTGCTCTGGAGCTTGTGAGCACTGCAGAGAGGAGGAATAAGGTCCATTTCCTTTGTTTGTGTGTCTCTTGTGAATGAAATGATGTCTGCAAAATGGTGAGGTCGAGAGTCTGCAGAGTCCATGTCCTAAGATTCAGCCCTGCAAGCCTGGGACTGTGGAGGGTCTCTGCTCATGCTTCAGTTCTGATGGTCATCAGGGCTGCAGGGAAGAAAAAACAGAAAAAAACCACCCACTTTTGTATGAGCAAAATCAGATTCTAAAAGCTCTGGGTTGGAGAAGTAGGAAGTGTCTCTCTCATCTCACGTGTGTGTGTGTATCAGGATCCTCAGGAGAACATTTTGGTACCAGAGCCAAGTGCTCCAGAGGGAGTGAGCATGATGGAGACAGCGCTGGCAGAGATCTGGGACAGCCTTACCATGGCTGAGCAGTGAGTGGGCTGCCAGGGAAGTTCAGGAGAGCCCTGGCACTGTAGGGACTGAGGCAGAGGGGAGTCACGGCACCGTGGGCTCCTCACCACCCTCCTGACTCCCCAGGTACCTGGGGACCCCTGATGACAGCAGCACTTCCATAGGCAGCTGGGGGAATGTGGATCTCCTGCCTGAGCACAACTCACCCATGAAACAGCAAGGAAGTGGCTGTTATGGTCCACAGAAAATAGGACAGGAGTACAGCACACTCTTAGCTAATATACCTAAAAGACTGATGAAGGCATTGGAGGCAGCCAAATACTTTTCTCCCTCTGTAAATACATATGATTTCCCTCTGTCTGTGCATGACACTGCTGGGTAAGGACAGCCACACACTGTACCAAGATGTACTTTCCAAACAGTAATCAAATTTGCCTCGTTTATATTCACATGCTTTTTGGATTTTTTTTCTGAAAAAAATTAATCTGAAAAGCTTCTTCTCAAAACTGCTTGCCTTGAAAGAAAAATGCTGTAGAAATTCATAAAGAGATGATGTTAAAGTTTGTAACTGAAGAATTGCAGAGAATAAGGGCTAGTGTGAGACAAAAGTGTCCCAGGCGGGGATTGCTGGGCCAGGAGCCAGGTGCCAGGCTGGCATTGCTAAAAAGATTCCAGGAGCTGGTGCTCGGGTGTCTCTCTTTCACTTGGGGTCTGCCTGTGCAGAAATCCACCTCCTGCACCTGCAGTGAACTGACAGCATGACTGCGTGGAAAAGTGGCTGAGCCAGAAATAAACTCTGCTGCCTCTCAGGGAGACCAACAAGTAACACTGCTAAAGAACATGACTGACAGGGGAAGAATCTCATGGTGAGAGAAGGATTTGTTGTCTCCTCTGTGTAACAAATGGAAAACTGTAAGGAGGAGAGAGCACTAAATTACGTCTGCAATCTGCTTGGAGACACGGAAAGTCAAAGGTAATGAGCAGTTGACAAGCAGAGAGCAGGAAAAAGAAAACACTCTGTTGTGCTAAACACATTACACAGTTCTCCAAGGGCTTGCAGGAGAGAACACTGAAAACTGAAAACTCCAAAGGATGCCAGCATGAAGTGAGCAGGACTGAAGTTCATTTTTTAGGAAACTCCTCAAATTCAAACATTAGACTTTACAAAATAATGAAGGGACAATTAAAGGACCACTAAAAAAAAGAAATAATTCCAAGAATTTTATCCATTTAATCAGAAAACATAAATTAATGGCGTGACTGGATCATCCAGATCTAAACTACAGTTCACATTGTTTAAATAATAACTGTGGTTACTCTGCTAGCATAGAAATAGTTCTTGCAAAATATTTTCTTCATAGATAAATAGAACAATCCATACATTCACAGTCTGTGAGGGAAATGAGAATTGCACTGGAAGTACAAATAAACACATAGCTTTGGTTTGGCACTATGTGCTGCTGAAATACACTCAGGTTTGTGGGCACCAGAGGTGGATCCAGATTCCGGTAATTTTTAATGCTACTTGAAGCTAACTGGCAAGGCAGATCTGATGGTGTTGCTCCCATCTATTTGCCCATTTCGAGTAAGCACAAGGGATCTATTGTTCAGCCACACTTCCTGCAGTGGAATAAAGCCCAGGTTGCTGTCAGGGTGGCTGTTGCAGGGAATCCATTGACATGATTAAGCCATTACAATGGCAGAAGAGGAAAAGAGATTTTTATCTACCCATTATCTCTCTAGCTTTTTCTGCTGGATAACATTTTTTTCTGCCAGGTAACATTTTGTGTATTCCAGGTAACATTATCTGTTTTTCTCTTTATAACTCTACAGCACCATTTTAATCATGGATAGACCTGCCTTAATGTGAGAATAAGGATAACATCTATATTTAGAAGGATTTGGAAGTCATTATATTTAAAAAGAAAACGTTGGGAATGGGAGCTTTAGGAAAATGTTAAATAGTTAAGATACGGCCAAGCAAACAGTTGTTATTACATCTAGACAGAAGACTGTGAAAAATGTTTATGGAGATTTCATACTTGTACTTCTGGCTACAAAGGGAGGATATGGACAGAAATGGAGAATGTGAATTTATAGAGCACCAATTATCCAGCACTAGCTCTCTGCCCAGACACCCCTAATGCATAATGTATATGGCATACCTTATTCCATTTTTTAAAGTAGAAGTGGTAGCTTTCCTATGAATACATAAATCCAAGACTTTACCCTCCATGACAGAGTGATGGGGGGAGAGGGAAGAGGCAGTTTGCAGAGAAATGCCTGTTTTTAAGCAGTTATCACACCCTGTGTCCTAAATGAAAGCAAGGGGTCACAGCAGGTCCTGAGAAGGGTCCAGTATGGTGCAGTGAAGAGAAAGAACTGGTAATGTGAGCTGGTGGGAACACAGAGCTCTAGGATATGGAAGGCAGTAATTTTTCCAGAGAGATGTAAAACTTCAAAACCCCTTAATTCAATGCAGCATTCACCCAGCAATAGTTTTCAGCAATCATCTATGTCTTCATGCAAATCCTGTTCTAATTCAACCCTATTCCAAATAAAAAATTGTCCCACTAAAACCAAACTATATGTGGTTTAAAAATACATTTTATAGTTCTTGGTGAAGAATAAATTCCTCTTTTGAAAGAAGATAGACAAACCTGACTTGACAGCCAACCCAGAAAGAAGAGCATTCTTGCTCCCAGAATAATAACACCCAAAGGAGAGTAGGGATTTCTGTGAATATTAATATAAACAAACAGGTACTGGAAATTTATACCTGCTATTTATTTGTGAGTTCAATCATTACAGGAAGGAAGGTACGAAGGAAGGAAGGTATGAAGGAAGGAAGAAAGGATAAGAAACTTATAAGCCCCCATGTATTATTTTAATCCTATACTACTTGATAAATAGAAGCTTGGAAGTTTGAAGAGAGTGAATAAATGTGTTCTATCAAGACATTTATTCAAACAATGAAAGGGCATAGGCTGAGTCCCAGTGGTTTTTCAGTGGGGGTAAACACCTAGAGAAATAAATTAAACTAACACAGATGAGGTGGTGGATGTTAAAATCTTACTCTGATTTTTTTCTTCTCATGTTAGCAGCACTCAGTGCATGAAATGTGAAACTCCAACTGTATTTACTGAGACTCAGATTCAGATCATTTTGACAATGCTGGCCATTCCAGCATTGTCTTGGCAGACTGAGAAAAAGAAAAAGAAATAATCTCTTTTGGAAAATAATAGGGAAATATTAGTCATTTCATATAAAAGGATATAATTATATAAATTTAATTAAATTCCATTTCTTTGCAATCATCGGCATTAACACTTACATAAAATTGAAGTTTGAATTGAAGTTGTTATTAACTTCAAAAAATAAGGATTTCATCCTTAATTATATTTTTCAAGGGCAATTTTAGGGCCTAGTGCAGAACCTTTTGAAGGTAACAACAAAAGACTGTGGTTGATGTCATTGGATTTAGTGAGGGTAGGTGGTAATTTAACAATGCGTGAAGGAACTATGGAAAATACACAAGGATATTTTCCAGATCTTTTAGAATATCTGTTTCAAATTCTGTATAGTATATTGGTTATTGACACATATATCAGTAAGTGTGAGTCAAAGAAGTGTTTTAAAGTTCAAGCCTCCTGCTTCTGGTGCAAGTGAAGTTTTGCCTCCCATTTTTATTGGAGGCCATCCTAGTCCTTTATAAAGCAGCAAAGCTGAGAAGAAAATGAAGTATTTGGTAAAACTGTAATGCTAAGGCAAGTTTTTTCACAAAAATTCTTCATGTGTGCTACACACAGTCCTTGCTTTTTTTTATTCAGTTTATTGCAGAATATGCTTATCTCAAACAATTACTGGTAAACAATATTAAGCCACATTCCATTAAATGCTCACCTGATAGTTTTAATTGGTTTGAGAGAGGCTGGAAAAACACATTCAAAGGTGAAGGGTGTGGTACCAGATTTGGTGTCTTTGCTTTTCTTCCTCTTACTATGCAAATATGTCCTTCTCAAAGAGGCGATGAAGAGTCACATGTATTTGTTCCAAATAAGATCCAGACTAAGGGCTACACTCCTGCAGCCAGCTAGGAGTCCTTTCTCACACCAGATGTCCCTGACTTCCCTGGGAGTCCCTCAGGCAAGGCCATGAATGGTGTCCATATCAATCACGGCCAATTCTTCCTCATAAGGCAATGTTGGTAGGGTGCAACTGATAAATAACAGGTGGTCAGTGCAAAGGAATGTAGGCACATAACAAAGGCTGTATAGGGTTAAAACATTGGGATTTTGCCTGCAGCTGTCCACAATAAATATGCATAAGTTCATTTTTTGCAATAAA